>JANHZT010001950.1:31985-45663 GCA_032468215.1 Stegonotus admiraltiensis | reverse complement strand
GACAGGTTCTGGAGAACCGGTAGTGGAAATTTTGAGTAGTTCAGAGAACCTGCAAATACCACCTCTGACTGGCCCCACAATGGGGTGGGAATGGAGATTTTGTAATATCCTTCCCCCCAGGAGTGGGGAGGGAATGAAGATTTTACAGTATCCTTCCCCTGCCATGCCCACCAAGCCACACCATGCCCACCAAGTCATGCCCACAAGTAGTAAAGAAATTTGGATTTCACCACTGGACAAAAGCTCCCACAACCTCAATCAGAAAATTAATGGTTGCTTGGCATAGAAGTGTTTAACTGGAGTTAGCAGAGATTGAAAGTGAGCCTTTTTGCACATGGACTAGAAGTCAAACTTCCTTGAGTTCCCATCAGGAGGCGTGAGGATTGAAGCAACGTTTCTCAGGCCAGACACAACCATTATGAATTATTGTGTAAACACTGAGCAAATGTTTTAACCCTGGTCAAAAATTCCTTGACACAAAAGGTGGGAGAAAAAGATCTAGAGCAGACAAATAAAAGTCTCCATTTCTGCAGAAATGGACAGACTCATTTTGGAACTCAAGGATAAAAGCGAAACTAAGTACTACAAAATCTGGGAACAATTTTATGATTGGATAGATAACAAGGGGGTAGTCAAGACAAATGCATAGTGTTAGAACAAAAATATAGATGTTATTATAGATAAATGTATGTTTATAATATATTTAAGAGATAAATAAATATACAGAAATAAGGGAAAAAGTATTAATATCATATCAGCTTAAATAGTGAACAAAGCTTAAGAACTATATGTTTATATGAGTACTAATATTAATGTAAAGTGACGGAAGATGTTTGGTACCAGTGATGTCGTATCTACGTCCAATGTTTTTTTAATTTTGTATTATTAATAAAAAAATGTTTCTTTTTTTAAAAAAGTCTCCATTTCTGCATTCTGCAGTAGGCAAATCTTCTCTGTATGTTTCTTCTTTTTGGTCCGTCCTAAATCACTTATCTAATCACTATGTGTCTCTGCTGTAAGCCACTTTCTTAATATGGACTTAAGTATCTGGAGTGTTAAGATTTATTGCCATGTCTGGTAGTGAACTCTGACAGTTGACTGATTCTCCACTGCTGAATCAAAATAAAATCCAAGGGTAGGTCATCACAAAACTATCATAGTATGTCATTTTCCCTCTCCCCTTGCCAATCTCTTTCCTACCTCAGTTATTTCCGTTCCCATTCACTGCCAGCCAGCTGACTTTTTCCCAAGAGAAGTAGTGACAAAACTGAGCAGCTTGAGAACACTTGAGTCTTGTGGGGGCAAAATAAGGGGGGAAACGCTACTTTAACTCCAAGTGAAGTTATGGGAGATTCCATTTATATTATTTGTAGATTAGAGACAAGACAAAAGCAGTATCAAGGCATTACTGCAGAAAAACTCATTGCAAGGACAAATTAGTGCTATGGTTAGAGGCAAGTGAGGAAAGATCTTCAGCCCGTGCATATTTCTATAATGCTGGGGGGAGGGGAGAGAAGTCTATGGATGTTTTCATACTTGAGACTTAAAGTAGCTCTTTAAAGCTAGCTTTCTAATGCAAATGTAAAACTTACATTGCCAGAATGCTTATTCACACTACAAATGTTCTCTTGTTTTTCTGCCACATTATCAAGAATATTGCAGTAGAGATTCAGAGGTGATGTGTGAAAACACCCTTCATTTTACCTTCTTTAAAAGGTACGGGAGAAACCAAGAAAAGAGCATGTTTCCACATACAAGAAGGCAGAAAGGTGATGGTTCCAAAGGCTATTCTCATTAGAACAAATAATTTTAAAAGTTTGGATGATTTAGCAAATTGGATATTGAACTGAGTCACGATCAAATAAAAAGTTACTTTGGAGTAGCAAGAATTAAATTAGTTGGCTGCTTTTTAATTCCCCCGCAGAATAAAACATTTCTGTTTCTTATGCCATAAAAGATTGAGAAAAGGCAATGTCGGATCACAGTTATTCTGCATGAACCTAAGGCAGAAGATTTCCCTCCCCATGTCTTCAATGCAGCATCAAAAACTCCTATCGAATTGAAATACTTAATGTGACAGACAAAGTTAAATATTGAAGCTATGGAGAATAAATACATTACTTGTCTTCAGTTAAAGGTCAGTACCTGTAACATCTACCTATTGTGGGATGTTAATATTGTGGCTGGTCAGATTGTATTGAATCTGGCATTTATTGTCCACTTCTTGAATCCTTCCCAAAGACCTGGGATAGGCAAATGTGATTGTTTGATGGTGTTAAAGGTATTGTCGCAGGATGTAAGCTGTTCCAAGTAAAGCTTCTTTTTGCAATTGATTGATGATGATTTTTGTCAATGCCTCTGGTGTTCAAGTGGTGCTCCAGATGTTTTAGCATTGCACCCAAAGCACCTATTGCTATTGGTACTACCTTTGATAAAAACCTAACAAATAAATGAATAAATAATTGTGCGTTCAAGAAAAACATTAAACGAATGACTGGGTAACACTCAAATATTCTGCATTTAAACCAAACAAGTAACAACCTGAATGAAATTAATGCAAATTTAGTTTTGATCTTCATCCCACTCCTATTCTATGCAATGCAGCTTTTGACACATGCTGCTCTTCAACAATGAAAAATGGTTTCCTGGTATTGATTCTACCATGGCACAAAGACCAGTATTTTTTTTCCAAATGATAAAAGAAATATATATTTTGGAAAAGTCATACCAAAAAGTTATGTGCTTGGGAAATCTGGGAATAAAACTAGACTTTGTTTAAAAGGGTGTACCCTGCAGAAAAATAATACTAGCATCATATTTTTTGTCCCATTATTAATCCCTATCCTGCAGTTTTCGCCTCTGTACCCAGCCGCTGCCAGGGACCTGATTTTCTTCCATGCTATTAAGTGGCATAGGCCAGTGGTTTCCAATTTTTGCAGTTTGGCAGCCCGTAGGGCGGGAGAGGGAAACTGGCCCATGCAAGCTGGTGCACATGTGTGTGTTGGCCCACTGCTTGTGTGAATAGGGCATGCATGCATGCGCTGGTCAGCTGCTTGCACGGCCCAGTTCTGAACAGGCCACAACCAAGCAGTGGGCTGCTGCCCTGGAGTTGGGGACCCCTGGTGTAGGGGTCTTGAAGCTCTTCTTACACAGATTCAATAAATAGAAGAAAATACTATTAAACACTGATGTGGCCTGGAAATGAAATAAAGGCAACAGTATTAGGGGCAGAGAGCACTTACCGCGAGCAGAAAGTTTTTTGGTGTTTATTATCTTGGCAGCATATTCTTGTCCTGACAGCACTTTCACACATCTTCTGACAATGGAGAAAGCACCTCTGCAGGAATGAAAACAAAATATATGTGAGAAGTTTGGTCAAACAGTGGTATACCTAGCATATTTGCCACCTAGAGCTGTTCCTTTTATGACAGCCCCCTCCTGCTTCCCAAGAGCCAGTTTGGTATAATGGTTAACATGTCAGACTGGAAACCAGGAATTTTGGTGTTCTTGTCCTGCCTTAGTCACAAAGCCAGCTGGATGTCTTGAACCAGTCAGTTCTTTCAGCCTCAGAAAGCAGAAATGCTGCCCAGAAGACAACCCGTTATAGGGCTTTCCTGGTAGCAGCCAACACCTTAAATTGTACTCAAAACACTGGCAACTATTTCATTCAGCTCCTGCTGAAGTGATATAATGTGGTAGTACTGAGACTGGCCAAAAAGTCTACAGGAAAGCCCCATGTAGAATGAATTACAGTAACTTGTTTTGGAGATGACAAGAGCATGTATGTGTGACCGTCCTTAGAGCATCCTGTTTCAGGTAAGGGCACAACTGATGAGCCAGTCAAAATGAGGCAAAAGCTCTCCTGGTCTTGGCTTCTACCTTCTCCTTGATCAGAAGCCATAAGTCCAGGAGGAGCTCAACTGCATGAACCTGCCCTTTATGGGAGTCGACAACCCTATCAAAA
This sequence comes from Stegonotus admiraltiensis, assembly GCA_032468215.1. Lineage (NCBI taxonomy): Eukaryota > Metazoa > Chordata > Lepidosauria > Squamata > Colubridae > Stegonotus > Stegonotus admiraltiensis. The sequence goes on along the minus strand of JANHZT010001950.1, from coordinate 41,699 downwards.
ACCAAGCTGATAATACAGCTAATCTGTATTTCCATTTTAATAGTGGGATCTTCAAGAAATAATGCCACTGTTTGGACAAGTCCCTGCAGTTTCCTTGGCAAGATTTTTTGGAAGTGGTTTTTCATTTCCTAAGGCTGAGATAGAGGACTGGCCCAAACTCCTGCATCTGCTTACATGCCTAAAGTGGGACTAGAAGTTATGTCTCCTAGTTTGTAGCCTGGTATCTTAATCACTACATCAAACTGACTCTCTGGCACTACAGGTGGTCCTCAATTTATGACCAGTTACTTAATGACTGTAAGACCTATGCCCAAAGACACAGTGAGAGACACAGTGAGAGCCAATCAAGTCCAGTTCTTTATTAGCTTACACCTAGTAGACAGAATCTTGCCAGACTAAAGCCATAGCTTTGTGACATAAAAGATATGCACTGGCAAATTCAAGGATGTGGTTACCCTGATCCTTTTCTTCCCTCCCCCATCCAGTTCAGGATCGCACATTCTCTTGTTTTGGGCCAATATCTGGAAATTGCTGCCTCCTCCCTAGGAAGCAGCATGTACAGGCAACATTCTCCCTTATCATTCTCCAGCTGCACATTCCAGCACTCTGTTTGAAATTATGACAAATCTCTCCAGAGTTACTTATGACCCATTTTCAGAATTCTGACAGCCACACAAACACTCACAATCTTGTGATCACATTTTGGGCATAGAGGAACCAGCTCACTTCATGAATGTTTGCAATCATGTGACCACAATTTGAGACTTTTGTGCCAGTTTCTAGTGTTTACTCCAGTTTTTAACAAAACACCCATTGGGAAAATGGATTTGCTTAACGACTGCAGTGTTTATTTAACAACTATTGTAAATAATGGTTGCAACTTTGATTTCAGTCATGTGATGCCTAGACTTGACAAAAATTTACAAGTGAAATTCTGGACTCATTCATGGGTATAAGTGGAGGGCTACTTGCAAACATTATTCTGTCTAATATCTAATGTTTTGATATTTGATACATGTTATTTTTTTTACTTTATTATCGTTGCATTATTATTTGGCTTTAGGTATTTGATTTATTTTTACGCTGTTATTGTTGTAAGTGAATTACAAGATCCAAGACTACACAATGTGTGTAGTGCTGGATCTTGTAATTCACCTTTTATTGTTTACTAAAGAAGTTAGAATGTTCTGGATCCAATTCTGGAATTAATATATAACTCATGAACAGTAACTATCAATAATCTAATTTCACTTTAAAGCCCCCCAAGTGCAAAATTTGAAGAACCACAAATTGCAATAGATAATTATCAAATTTTGTCTAATATTTGATTCCACCTTGCATAGGAAGGAGATCAGAAAAACATAGTTTGCTTGTACCACTGAAGACAAGACAATGTTGTTACTGAAAAAATGATAAGCTAACTATTTGATTACCCATAGAAAAGTAAAATGCCAGTTTATATCAGTTTTAAGATCATCTTTGAACATAATATCTTTCTGCTCCTATACACTTGCCTTCATTCTATACACTTCCATTGACCCATCCATTAACATGCAAGCATGCACATTATCTATCTCTATCTCATCTCTGTCATCTTCTCTACCTTGTCATTAATAGTCTGCTCTGCTCATCTTCTCATTCCTTCTGGATCATTTGTGGCCCTATAATAAAGCTAGCTGAAAAGTACCACCAGAAGAAATTGGAAAGAAGTTATGAAGCTCTCTGAAAAAATTAGTGACTTCTTCCATACAGGAATTAAATATTTCAGGAAATTTGGAGATGCAATTCTGCAACAGTGCTAAGAGCAGCATGGCTGAAGCTCTAGCTGCCAACATCTAAACATCCCTAGGAATTTCCCATTTGAGATTCAATTTTAATGAATTATTAAGAAACAGCCAGGAGATCCTTAATAAGCATCATGAAAAAACTTCACAAATATAATGATTTTTTCCACAAACCAGATGCTATTCACAGGTGGGGAAACTTGAGACAGGAAATTGACAGGAAATTGCTATTTATATATGGATCATAACAATATCTTGCTCTTTCTCCAAGAAATTTTACACCATAACATTGAAATATGGTAGAAAAAAATAGCTTTCCCAAACAGAACCAAATGCATGAAGAGAGATGATTTCTGTCTGAATTCTTCACACATTGTGGCAATGTCTTGAGACCAAAGTGAGGAAAAAAGACTTCCTAAGTACAGATGTTATGGATGTCTTTCCTACCTGATATGGCCAACATGTATTTGATCCAACCAGGGATGTATTTGCACTCAAATGACATTTGAAGGAGAAAATATAATGTGAAAAACCCAAGGAAAAGAATCTTCCTATTATAGAAAGCAACGGTTTGTTTCCTGCCATCAAACATTTGGCACATTCAGAGTATTTTACATTGTCTTTTCCCCACCCACCCTCAATGGTGACTTTTTCCACTGGTGGAAAGCATTCAATACCTTCTGTCTTATCAAATGTCTCCCAGCACAAATGGCAATGTGTGCCACGTATTTTAATGAAAGAAAGAATGCTGCCAATCTGGATTTTGAAAAATCCACACTACTTCGGCTTTCTCAGAAAAGGTTATAAAATATGGTGACTCTATCTACCCACACTAAGATAAAAATAAAATTACACTATTGTTTCTGGATAATATAGTTCCGTTGCCATTTTATGAGTTTCTTCAAAGAACTATTTGGTTTCCGTTTATTTCTTGAATGTAGCTAGAAGCCTGTCAAGCTGCAAAGACAAATTAAACTTTGAGTTTTCTGTGGAAATGTTCTATTGAAAAAAACACAAAACTAAATTTCACCAAGGTCATGTAATGCCCAACATTCTTCCAGTTCTCCTTTAATCCGACGTATCTATTCTCACCATAAGTAAATTGGTTCCCAGAATCCTAAGGGTGCTGTAAATGTAAGATAGTTGTCTGTAGGGGAGAATAAAAATGTTAAGATGGTAGCCATGACTCTACAAAGCCTCAACCCTCTTCTACGTGTGTTGCACACATGTTCTATGTAAAAAATGAATAAGGCTTCAATCACACAACCAGAGGATCACTTTGACTTGTTTGATCTGTTCCTCAGAGGTTTCTAATACAAAGCTTGGCCTCTTCCTTTCTGATTTTTTCATCTATCCACTGGATTGATGAAACTTATGACTACAGCTTCATGATCATGTCATTCTTTCTGCTGAGTATTCCTCCACTGGATAATATGTGAAGTGATTTCAGATGTGTTTCACTGAAAACAGCAATAGTTTTAGTTTGGGGAGAGAACACTTTGGGGTTAAGGGTCTCTAACTTTGCAGTACCATACACCCCTAAATGATAAATGAACAAGGCTGGAATTAGGATTGAGTAAGAGGTAAATAAATTATGCTATACACTTTTAGTCATCACTTTGTAATCTGTACATAGTCAAGAGTTCTCAAATTGCAGCCCTGAACTGCCCACTGCATTACAGGCAAAATGAGGACTAAGCCTAAAGCAGGTTTGACAATGTATCCATTTTGGCTGAACATTCTGAGTGAAAACATTTGTCAAAACATAGAGATCCATCCAAGTTGCTTACAGTCCCTTACAGTTTCTAACCCTAACCCTAGTGCTCTAGCATTATTGAGCTTACTTCTTCCCTTTGTTTGTGTTCCAGAAAAGCCTGATCTGGAAAAATGTAATTGGTCTGCTCCAGATACCTGATGGATATCAGCTCTATATCAGAGTCAGTGATACATTGCCCTACTCAGGAGGCCACCTCTGGGTCTCACCGCTCTGGACAATACTTAGTTCTGTCTCTAATCTTGCCTTTTTAAGGCAGTTTGTTGAGAAGGTCAGTTTATACCTCACAAGGACATTGGGAGAAATATTATGTGGGTCCTTTTCAGTGGGTATGAGACTGGGAAGTAGCAAGGAAATTACCTCGATTGCATGTACATATGACCTATGGTGGGACTGGGGTATAGGTTCTGGACATTTCAGTGGTCTTTAATACTATTGATTATGTTACCCTTCTGGATCAGCTTTAGGGGTTAGGAGTTGGGGGCGTGATTTTGTGGTTGGATCTCCTTCCTTTGAAACTAGATGGTGTTGGTAGGAAGGGCTGAACTAGCACTAAATCTCTATTTTGCAGGGTTCCTTGGAGCTTTATGGTCTCCTTTCCCATTTAATACCAACATAATGCTGTTGGATGAGGTTATCCATAAGTACAAGATTAAGTGTTATCATATACTGGTGATATACATCTCTATCAAGGACCGCTGAAGTGTGCCATCAATTTTCATTCCCAGTATCTGGATGGGGATGAATATAGTAGGCTTTTGCTCAATCCAGATGTGGGTTTTAGGGTTGTTTTAGGGTTGTCAGCTCTTCAAGGTAATCCAGACCAAGAAATTACATCTACCTAGCCCATTTGGACTAAGAAGGCAGGGCACGTTGCAGGTCCCAACTATCAAGGAAGTCCATCTGGTGGGACCTAGGAAAAAGGCCTTTTATATGGTGGCTTTCCCCTTTGGAATATAGTTCCCCAGAGATAAGATGGCTCTTCACTTCGTTGCTCTTCCTCAATGCCTTGAAGACATGGTTTTGTCATTGGGCTAGGGAACCCCATTCAGCGTGGTCAGGAGTCACTGTGTGTGTCTTGGGCTACTGTATACATTTATTAATAAATAAATATTTTCTTTATAGTTAATAGAATTTTAAAAGTCCTTCTCCTTCTCCCATCTTACATTCTAGAGAGTCAGGATTGAGATGGTTTCCATCTCCATTCTGGCTTTGACTCAGATTTTTCTTATGAGATCATTGTCTAGGCTGCAACCTAGAGTGTGTTCCTCCAGTCTCTCAATGCTCTTTTCACAGTTCATTACAGACCCTTGCAATGGGGTCCCTGGCATCTGAAGTTTCCCCATCTACATGGGGTTACATTCCTCCAGATAGAACTGCTTGAAGAGCAGGTGGCAGGAGGACTACTACACAACTCATCTTATATACTAGTTGCATCCATTCCAGGATTAGGAAGAGGTGTGGCTCAAGGCATAGCTATTTGCAGGACAGTTTATCTTCAGTTATGTCTGCTCATCCCATGACATCCAACCTATAGGGAACATTTTGGATTTCATCTGTAAAACAATGCTACACAGTGGGACTTAAGACACATGCCTTTTCATTCATGAAGCCTGCCCTTGAGAATAGCATAGTCCTGATATTCAGTTGGTCCCAACCTTGATGTTCTTCCATAAAGTTTGACAAACCTGTTCCCCACCCTCCCCTCTGCCCAGTCCTAAGACAGGACATTGGGTAAGCCCAACCGGTGAATGGTTTGGGTTGTTGTACACACCTCATTTTGAACTGTTTTATACTTCATTCTCATGGTTCTGTATTTTTTATGTTCATTGCTTACATTATTTTTTGTCTTTTAAAACCTACATTCATTGCCCAAAGTCATAATTGGTGAATTGGGTAGCCATTAAACAATTGCATGAACAAACAAATACAGCAGTTGCCTAAGGATATGTTTACAGATCTGTGTCACAAGCTTGTGGGACAACATCAAACACCATATTCTGCACCCCAATTTGCAGTCTGTGAGCTTGGTAGCTTGTGTCTAATTAAGAAGATTTGCATATGCTTGCTTATTTTGCTTAATTTATTTCATGCCTCCTCGAAGAAACCAAATCAAATCAAAATTACATAATTTAGGAATGAATAAAATCCGCTCATATTCTGTGGGCTTCTTATTAATTCCCTTAAGTCAACCACTTTATACAGAAAATAAAATCCAATGTCAGATTTACACTTTTGGCCCGTGGAACAAAATAAGAACAATTGTGTAATCTCCTTATTAAGAAGAAAGATTGAATGGATCCTGACACTAAGCTGCCTTGCTCCCTGCAGGACTGAATGGAGACTTCTAGTACTTTTCCTTTTTTTTTTAATAACTGCTTTTTAAAACAGCTTTTTTTGTTTTGGTTTCATCTCTCTCATTCTCTCTTCCCATTCCCGGCTCTTCTGCTTTCCCATTTTTCTCACCCTGAGCCCTCTCCAACTCCCTCCCCCCCATTCATTACTTCACCTTTCACCAAAAATATTTTTATTCCTGTTGTTCATTGAGACAAATAAATCTTTCATTTAAGAATGTGTCAGTACTAGCTAGAAACACATATAACTTATTAATGTCCAATTTTATAACAGCTACTGTTTTTCTATCAATTTTACCTTTAGATTTCAATGTAGTAGGTCATAACGGGGATGAAATCCAGCAGGTTCTGGAGAACTTGTAGCAGAAATTTTGAGAAGTTTGGAGAACAGGCAAATACCACCTCTGGCTGGTCCCAGAGTGGGGTGGGAATAGAGATTTTGCAGTATCCTTCCCCTGCCACGCCCACCAAGCCATGCACACAGAACCGGTAGTAAAAAAAAATTTGAATTTCACTACTGGCCACAACCATTTTTAAAAGAAAGATACGGGCTATGTCTGTTCTTAATATAGCTTTTTGTGTTTTAACTATATCATTTAAATGGAAAGCACAGTTTCCAAGATGTTTAGGAGGGGTTTTTAGGTAGATCAGGAATATATCAATATATACAAGAGTACTTTTTTCACTATGAGTCCACAGACTGGTGAGCAAGGATATTATCACTAACCCCTGATAAGTAGGTTATTTTTTTTAAAAAAAAGAAATTGACATAAGCATACCATATTTTTGAGATCAAAAGTCTAGTTTTATGGAAGATAAGTGAATTTGATTGTAGCTTATATAACCAATAACACTATGCTTGCTTGAAAGAATGCCAATGAATAACAAAAGTGGTTTTGCCTTTTATTTTTGATAGGGTGAATATGTATTAGCCCTTTTTGACATCGTGTGCTTTTTTTAGATTTAGAGAGATCAAACAAACAATTTTAAAATGTGTTTGAATGTTTTTAGAATGTTTCTGATGGCAGTTATGTAATAATGCAGATGTTTTTTTAACTCACTGTACTTGAAAAGCAAGTGAGCATTTTCATTTTTTTTGCTGCATTGCAAATGTGTTAATATTTACTACATATTTTCATGTCTTTAAGTTTGCCTTTCATAGATCCTTGAAAGGGGCATCAAGCCAAAACCTGCCAGACCTGACTAATACAGTAAAAAAAACCCCAAAAAAAACAAATCTTCACTGGGGATTCCAATGTATTCTCTTTTTTCTCCTTTCTTACACTTCATTCCTTGTTTACTAGGAAACACGTCTTTCGTCAGAAGCTCTCAGAAACATTTGTCAGTGTAAGGTCCTACAAGTGTACTGACTCTCGACAGGAAAGTTGAGTTGAATTGCCAGTCCTTATCTATATAGCCTGCTACTTTCAGTCAGAAAGCCCATGATTTCCTTCCTCAGGCTGACCTGAGTGCTCGGATCAACTCTAGAACAGGGACAATGCTCAACTGAGCCTATTCAGTTGAATCAGGTTTGGGGATGTGTCATTTATGAATTCTGGGAAAACTGAGAGCAGTCACTGAGAAGTTATTACATAATTTGCTGAATAGAGGAAGGCAAGGATGTTATCACTAAACTACTTATCAGGGGTTAGTGATAAGGGGGAGGGGAAGAAGTCACTATGGTGATCCTGTTGAGGCCTTGGGTATTTAGGAAAGAAAGACCCTCGACTCCAGTAAAAGGTATGCTTTTACTAAATCCAAGTAGTTACAGCGTAAGCCAAGATCTAAGAATTTCTGTGTAAACCTAGTATTTTTCCCTTCACCCAGGCTCTCCTCCCTGGCCTTCCTGTTTGTGTCCAATGAGGTTCAAATTAGTTGTTTTGGTTCATCGCCTCTTTGATGGGCGCTTGCATTCCATTCCCATGCCTGTGTCCTTGGATCATTCAACCAATGTTTCTGGTTGGCACCTCTGGTTCTTGTCATTCCCCCCCTCCCTATATCCCTCTATCCTCCCTCCCCATACTTTATAGCAGGCTGCCATCAATGTGAAGCAGGGTTGAAGCGGTGTAATGGCAGATCTGACACCTTGACTGCAACCTACCAAATTATTTGTATAAAATATTCATATAATAATATACGGTATAATTATAATATTCATATAATATATGCTAATAATATAATATTTTAGTGGTGAAGGCAACAGACTAGAAACCAGGAGCCTGGTGAGTTCTAGTTCCGCCTAGCCATGAAAGCCATCTGGATGATCATGAGCCAGTCACTGTCTCTCAGCCCATCTCACCTTACAGGGTTGGTGTTATGGGGAAAATAGGAAGAGGAAGGAGTATTAGATATGTTCACCGGCTTGAGTTGTTTATAAAAATAACAAAGGTGGGATATAAATAAAATAAATACAGAAAATGAACCGCTGCTGTAATATTCTACACACACACACACACACAAACAAACACAACACACACACACACATACTCTTCGAAAACATAAAGTTATGTCAAATTGAAAAATTGTGCAATAAATTTTTATTGTGTTTAGGTCCTTTAAGCTGTTTGTTCTGTGTATGGGAAAACATACAGCATTATTGCTACCGGTCAGTGAGGATAAGAACACCACAGGAATGTTGCAAGTCATTCAAGTGCTTGATACAGCTTCCAGCATATCTCAGTTATTCTTTGTGAACGTTAAGAAAAGGATGGTTAATTATATGGAATGCAATTATATTGCTTTAATTAATTCAATGGAAATAAAATCAGGTGCTTTTTTTTAACTTGGTCTTCTCTATTTAGTGGCCTCTATGGGTACTCAATATAATGGACACTATGCCCTTTGTGGCTGACTATACTGATGGTTCACTGCCCAGATGACAGATCTGACACAGCTATGGGCCTCTGGTTGACTTCCAGCAGTATAATTTCCACAAATGCTATAAATGTGACTGTTTCAATTTCCCTAGGTTTTTGTTGTTATTGTTGTTGTTTGCCTTTTCCTACTTGTTTATATTCCCCTAAAAGGCCAGAGACAATTTGTCTGAAAATAGTTTTACGCTAAAGCAAATAAGTCAGATTTACGTGTGGGTGCATCTTAAGACATAGATTTCTCCTTTTCTTGCTTTTTTTTAAATATACTCTGATCACTAACATTTTTAATATGCCCTTTCTTCCTTATAATATGGACCTTGATCTTTCATCTGTGATTGGCTCAGATGGGATTTATTTATTTTATTTATTATGCCTTTGAGTCAATGATGAATCTCTGCAGTTTCCTTGGCAAGATTTTGGAAGTAGTTTACCAGTGCTTCCTTACTAGAGCTGAGAGTGAGTGACCAGCCTAAGATCATCCAGTTGGCATTATGCCTAAGGTGGAATTCACAACCTCCTGGTTTCTAGCCTGGTACCTTAACTATTACATCAAATATTGTATAGAACCAGGGAACCTGTTATTTGGGTAGACCTGTTCTTAAAAATACCCTCAGAACCTGTGGTGGGATTCAGCTTGTTTACACTGGTTCCGGTGAGCCAGTTGTTAAATTACCCCACCCCATCCCCTGCTATCAAAATGGATTCTGGGCACTGCGCTGCAATGGAGAAATGGGAAACGGAGTGGCCGACACAAGGGAAAGAGGCCGCTTTCCCTCTTTCTTCTCCCTGCTCCTCCTCCTTCCCTCATGCCAGCTGCTCCATTTCCCATTTTTCCATTGCAGCATAGCACCCAGGATCCATTTTGATGGGGGGGGGTTTAATTTAAAAACCGGTTCACCCAGGTTCAGCTTGGCCGTCATGGGAGGCTC
>JANHZT010001948.1:103021-117233 GCA_032468215.1 Stegonotus admiraltiensis | reverse complement strand
CTATATCGGGATGCCGGAAACCACAGCCACTCAGTCTTGGATGGGTTGAGCCTGAGTCTGTTCCTCCCCATCCAGATATATTGCTTAATTTTAAGCAATGTATTTTAACCCACATAGTTACTCATATATTGCTTAATTTTAAGCAACTTATTAATTGTTCCAAATAATTTCCAGTGACTTATTCTGATATTATTAATATTCTTTTTATAATATTATTGAAAACTATATGTAGATATAAAACTAGTACAAATGATAATGAGGAAAGGTAAAAAGAAAAGGTAAAGGTGAAAAGAAAAGAAAAGAAAAGAAAAGAAAAGAAAAGAAAAGAAAAGAAAAGAAAAGAAAACTTTCTCCTTTGTCCTAGCAAGTATAAACAATTTTAACAATGAGTTACCATATCTTTAAATACAACAAACAATCCCTTCATCCCATATCTCACTTCATTCTCTATAAGCAAATTTTTAAAACCTCATTCTCCATCCTAATCAGCAAAAGTCCCTTAAGGGTTACCAGAAATAACAACGTATCTTCTGTAAACTTGGTCTAATAAACCCATTTGAATTCCTTCCTTTTATAGTTGTGTCTTGTTTTCTATTTTTAAAACAAGCCTAATACATCAACATTCAATACAACCTATAAAAATCCAGTAGAAGTTACCACACATCATTCTATTCTATTAGAGTTCACATTTTAATTTGCTTCTAATAAAATACAACCGTGGTAACTCCCACGATATGAAACATCAAGTTGATTAGCACTGAATAAAGTCTGCTTCAGATATTTGATTCCAAGGTGATCTGATTCAATTAACTTTATGAAACAAATTGAAAAATCAAAACAAATAATTGTATTGAATGCCTTTGAATCAAATGATTTGGATGCTTCTGAGCATGTACAGAAAAATCTTTTCCAAATTAATTTAGGTACCCCAAATCAAACCAATTTTTCAACTTGATTCAAATTGTCAAGTTGGATAGATTCTCTGCAACGCACTTGATTTCAATATCCCACCATTAAATAAAGAATTGGTTTTAATGATCTGTTACTTACATCTGCCTAATCTCTTTTCTATCAAAATTTCAGTACTTACTGATTCCTACAGCTGTAATGAGTTTAATAGCGAGGTCAGGGATTTCACATTGTATAAAAAATGGTTCCAATATGTATTGTCCAAATGCCAGAGAGATCACTGCTGTGGCAGCAGGGCTGGAAGAAAAAGGAAGAGATTATTTTTCTAAGGAATGCCAAAACCATTATCTTGTGCCTATATTAAATATACATATGTATAAAAAATGTGGATATCAAATTTCCAGAATGTATTTATATCCATAATAGATCCTAAATAATAACTTGATAGCTCAATCATTACAAGTAAAACAGAAAAATTAAACCTTGTACAGTACGCCTTTTTAAAGTTTTTTTAAATGAAATATCAAAACAGCAAGTCAAGTTAGAACAATTAAAAGTTAATTCACACTGATCTTAGCTGTCATTGAGAATTATTATTAGTTACTAGTTAGTAGATAAAGTTAATGTTTTTAATTTTGCAAACTCTGAATCTTACTACTGATTAGCAGGTATTCTGGTTGGATCTTTAGAAAATTAAGCAATGACCTTCTATTAAACATTAGCCTTACTGTATATAAACAGTATATAAACTGTTATAAACAGTTTAACTGTTAATCTGTTATAACTGTTTACTGTATATAAACAGTACTAATTGATTTACAACAGTAGTTAGAAATATATTTTATGTATATTGTTCTTTTGGCGAAGAAGAAAATTATCCTATGATAGTCATTGGTTTGAGCAAGCATTTTTCTTCACACTAACGGTAATAATTTAAAAATGATTTTCCATTATTTATTTTAAGTCTCAGATTTCGGTAAGTGCTAATTCATTCAGTACTCCCAGAAATTTCTGGGAGAGTCAAGAAATTAAAACATTCATGGTGACTTAGCATTTTAAATGACTGTGGTCATGTTAAAAATCCAATTCTTTGTTGTTTGCTGAATTACATTGGGTATATGTAGCAATAAGATAAATAGAAAAGAGATATCTAGAGTCAGGCCTGAAAGAGGAAGTAAGAAAGCATTTTAATTTCACAGAAATGAAATCCTATCAGAATGTGAACCTGTCACTAAGTAAATGAATCAACGGACTGAGCTTTCTACACATAAACTGATTAGCAATTTAGCATTTGTATGCTGCATTTTAAAAAAACATAACACAGTAAACAATAAGTATTTTACTATTAAAAAGTATTTATAGGTAATTTTTTTCAATAAGTTCAGGAAAGATCCAGACAAACAACTCTTCTTCAGGGAACATGTCAAGTCATCTTCTGCTCATGCCTCAAAAATATAACAGAATACCTTTTCCCATTCCACAAACAAAACCATCTGCAATGTCAGATGAAACTTTATTACTTCAACGATGGTAGTAAATTAGTGTCTCCACCACACCTAAAGCATCAGGAATGACAGATTGCATGCCAATACACACACAAAAAAAACCCCATGCTATAAGTAATTTTCAGAAAACAAGAAGTCATTTTAAAATATCCGCAGCTCAAAATGATCTGTTCATTTCTGCCAATATAATTCTTCCCAATAATAAGATCAATGCTGATACTTGATTTATCCACCTACAAGATTCCATCAACTGGTATATGGTAGTCCTCTACTATCATAATTAGGGCTGGAATTTCTGTTGTTAAGCAAAGCAGTTGTTGAGTGAGTCATGCCTGATTTTTTGCCATGGTTGTTAAGCAAACCATTTTCATTGCCAAGGGAATCACGTGCTCGGTAAGTGAATTCAGCTTCCCTCATTTGCTTTGCTTGTCAGAAACTGATTAGGAAGGTTGCAAATGCAAATATTGATCACCTCACACAAGAATGCTGAAATTGCCAGGCACTCAAGTTTTAATCATGTGACCATGGGGATGCTGCAACAATCCTAAGTGTAATAGCCAATTATATCTCTTTTGTCAGTACTGTTGTAATTTTGAATGCTTGCCAAATGACTGATTCTAGGTTATGGACTACCTGTGTTCAATCTCCAGAAATCTATACCTTACCTTTCCAAATTATTTTTATCAGAAAAATCAGAACATTAATGTAAACTATATAAAAATAAAAACCTCTGTAGAGGCCTTATGCTAAATATATAAATAACTACAAATTACCTATATAGCTTAACTTGGACCATACCGAAACGTACAGTGCTTGAAATTAATCACATCAATCGAAACTAAAATGTCTAAGACAATCTTTCATATTTATAATCGTGTTGCCAATGTTATTTTGTGAGTCTAAGTAAGTCTTCTGAAGGTAAAGGTAACGTTCTGGATTGCTACCATTGAATATTGGCGAATTTAACTCTTTTGGGCTTGGGGCCCCTTTGTATTGCCAGCTTCATATCAGTTTATTTGGAGTCTCTTTTTGAAAACTAGGCTCCAGGTGTTTGGAATTGGTGTTGGAACCACTGTTGGCTTTTGGTTTAAAGAGTAGCACAGCCAATAATTAGACAACAAATTAAGAACATGAACTGATTATCCATTGGATATGTTCCTGGTTCCAAATCATTAGGTTCTGAATAGAACTGACTGTTCTTGGAAGCCAGCATGTTATTTATTTAATACAGCAGTGGGCTTTTACTTTAGCTCTCCTTTATCTTCAATAGTTCTTTTTGGGATATAATATACATGAAAGTCCATATTGCATGCATTGTTTGGGAATGGCAGACTGAATCTTTACACACTTTACACACTTTATTATTGTATATTTTATCACTGAAGATCTTTTATTACCACACTCACAATATCATCAATATATAATACTTTTTCTTTCAGCATGCTACAGGAAAAGCTACATCATCTATATCTACATCTCACCAATTTTATATATGTATTATGTGGCTTATAAGACCACAGAGGACAAATATACTGTCTCTTGATACAAAACAGCTTTTCTAATTTCTTTTAAGTAGACTATGTTTGTGAGTTTAAGCTGGAAGTTTATTATATATGTGAATATTTATCGCATATGTGTGTGTACAATCTGGTAACCTAATCATAATAAACTAAATTTTCTATAGCTTATATCTGTTTATAAAAGTACATCAGATACTCTTATAAAATCTTAGAAAGCAAGCATGCGAAGGAAAACTTAAGAAAGAAAAACCAATAGATTGTGTCAACTGGTATCATATTTATAATTGATCTTTGATTTTCAAAGCACATAAGGAATAAAATGACAACAAACCAAAAGTTATGTTTACTTACCGTATGATGAGTAGTTCTACCCAAACTCTTACAAAGGCAGGAAGTGGACCGAAAGCTTCAAGGATATATGTATAATGCCCACCAGATTTCTTAATACTTGTGCCTAATTCTGCATAGCAGAGAGCACCTATAAAAATAGAGTTCATTTTAAACTATTGTTTTGGCAAGGTTTCTCAAAAATGTTCATAATCAGAGGACAGACATTCATTTGTTATCAATAAGCAGATTTATATTTCAATGGTGTCTGAAATACTCATGTAATAAAATGACAATTATTTACATTTCTTTTTCCTCCAGAAACCTATCAATCATTAACACAAGGTCAGTTCAGGTGAGCATATAGGAAAATGTTTAATAGTTTAGAACCTGCAAAACTCTGCACATTTCAAACTTTGAATTTAATTCAAATTAAATTCTTAACAATTTAATTGTCCTTCATTTCCTTTCAACAAAGGGTACAAAATATTTCCATAGAAGGAAATATAATGTAAAAACATTTTTCTGATAACTATATGTCATTTTACATTGGATAGGGTATCAATAACCAACAACCATTCTAAAATTATTGTGGAATTTCACTGGCTATTCATATGGACATATTTTAAAGTTGTAGCTTTCTCCCTCTCGTATTTTTCTATTCAAACATCAGTCTATCATAGCCCATTTTAGGACAGTAATTTCCTCTGTCAGAAGTTTTGTTGTGGAAATAGAGGGAGGATCCTGCATGTGTGCCATCTTGAACTCCTCCACAAAGGTAAGAAGTAAATGAATAAAATCTAAATTCCATGCTTCTTTACATTTAATCAAATCAGTAAATCTCTTGGCCTCTTCTCTAAACCATTCTCAATAGAAATAACAAGATAAACCTACAGAAATTTATCAATAATTCAAAATAAACATTAGCCTAATTCCTAAGAAAATGTTCAATTCTCTAAACTAAGCATCTGCAGAACTATCTTCATATTACTTTTCAGTAGGCCTGATTGGATTAATAGATTAATTTTGTTTAGTTTGATAATTAAAGTCTTAAAACCCCATAAAGAACAAAAATGGAAAATGGAATAGTGTGGAGGCAGTGTTAATCATACTGAATAGTAGAAGGAAGGATTTACTGCTGAACTCATTCTCACGGAATTTATCAGAAAAATATTTGTGCATTGCAAATTTCAGAAGAATAAAAATTATTTATGTTCCTTTAATCATTCCACAATAAAAACAAGCAGTATTAAGTGAAAGAATATCATCATAAGTTCAGAATATGAATGTATTTTATGTATAATCCTTGGATTGTCCATGTTAGTTAACCAATGAATATTGCAAAAATTGTGGACCATACTGTTTATCTTGTTCCTACCGGAACCAGTCTTACTACCTGGTCATTATAGAATAAGACATCTGGAATTTATAAGAACTCCAAGGGAATCAACGTTAGCTTCTTCAGCCTAGCTGTTTTCAATATCTTCAACTCCTAGAATGTTTGATAACCATATCTAAGAATTCTGAAAATCTGAAATCCAGATATCCAGGAAGAATTAGATTGAAGGAAGCAACCGTAAATTATTCTTGAAGTGTCTGTTCTATATCCTACTTCTAACCCAGATTGTATATGTAAAGAAACTTGTTTATCAAGGGTGTATTAAGCCTCACCTCTGCTCTTTAACATGCAGAATATATTGACAGAGAGCAACATTCATTCCACTTTTTGGCTGGATATTTGATACTCAATCTGGTTTATCCACTGTTCCTAATGCTAGAAAAAAGTAGTATGGACTATAATAATTACTCTACTCATATGAATTATACCCTTCTTAGCTGATTAAGGCAATCAATGAATTCATTGTTTGGATAGTTTAAGAATGGCAGATAATTCTAATATCAATGATATATTATGCTCCCAATATAATTATTAATATTTAGAGAAATCCCAAATCTTTAAGCAATGCCATTTTGTACATTGCAAAATTGTGAGGCAGATTATTAATGCTGCTCCTCAAAACTTCACTCATATATAGAACTGCTGAGAAGAAATTTACATTGCTCAATAATGAAAATGCATACCACTAAAGTTTAAATTTAAAAACTCTAGAACTTTAAGTTGCAGTAGTTGCCAACATTACAAGAATGCTTGCACAAATTACAAGACTGCTTCTGAGCATGCACTAGGGATTTTACTTTTACCAAATAATCTTCCCTATCAGTTAGGATTAGAAGTAAGAAACTCCAGTTCAGTATCTACAATTCCAGGAAAACTTTAGTCTCATTTAATTAAAAAAAAGTAATTTAAGTCTATATTGCTATATGTTGGAGACCAGCAAATAATTCAGCTAAAATTTACTCCATTAATAATTATCTTTATATAACATTGAATTAGGTTTTTTTATTTGCTGCACATTCTCAAAACTGAGAAAATCTTCTCCAGCTGGAACATCATGCAAGCCTGCTGCAACTTGTTTTTAGAGTGTATACAGAAACAACACAAATTTTATTATTTAAGCAACTCCTTTCTTATCTATTTTTGGGAGCCCCATCTATTTTAAAAGCAAAAACTTAAATCCATCCAGTACAAAAGGCACATTAACCAAACTTTTGATCTTCAGACTGTATCTGTGTGGATAGAGAGATGGATGGAGAGATAGATAGCATCATCAGTACAGCTATTCACCCCAAGGATCAATTAAAAACTTTCAAAACTTACCAAAGAGTGAAAGAATGCCACAGACTGTCCAGACAATCAAGGACATTCCCACTGTGCCAGTGTTCTGGAGAATTCCTTTTGGAGAGATGAAGATTCCAGCTCCAATTATAGTGCCAGTTATAATGGATATTCCTCTCAGCAAAGTTATTTTCTTCTTCAGCACCACTTTGTCTCCTGGTTCTACCTTGATGTCATATGTAGAAGACAACTTAGATTGTCCCTGCGGGTAGCTTCCATTGGAACATGACGAGACTGGAGACTTCCTAAACATGTTTTAGAGCAGCTCACACAATTTACAAAGATTAAAACAAAAACCTTCTCTGTTCTTTTTTTCTTCTCTTCGTCTTTTCCTAGCTAAAAGCTATTGCACATGCTCCCTTACTGTCTCTAGCTTTTAAACCTGCTTGTGCCAACAGGTATAAAGCTCCTCAGGTGTCTTTTAACTTTTCAGTGATATCAAACTGCTACTGGAAAACACCTGCTTCTTCTCTCAGCTACATTGGTGTTGTTCTGTCATTGGAAGCCAGCTCCACTTCAGTATGGTATTGTGTTTAAGCTTCCTTGTCATACCAAGTTAGCTTTGCTGAATGATGATGCAAATTCCACAGGTTTGCATCAGCCATACGAGCTAGTTCAAGCATTACTCAGCACTTTTTCCGTCTTTTTTTTTCAGAGTAGCAGGATGTTGCACAACTAACTCAAACTCTTGCAGAAAATACGAACACACGCTCCCCAGGGCTAACCAAATCTTAGTTAAAAGATTGCGTTACTGGCATATTTCCAAATATTTAAACGCACTCCTAATGTGAAAAAACATCTGTTTTGAAGAACAAAGTCCTGAAGCTAACAAGTGGGAAAAAGCAAATCAAATATAAGGTGTGTCATCTTGTTGCTAGTGTAACTAGCTTTTCCTACATTATAAAAAAGATTCTAAGTTTTTATTTGTTTTATATAGATCATGGTTTTTTTTCTTAAAGATTTTATACATTTATGGGCGGGGGGGGAATCCATACCCACCTCTTTTCTTCTTTGGGTTGCCTATCAACTCAGACAATCCAGACGGTTTGATTGTTGCTGTTTACTTGATTACTCCTCAATGAAAACATTCCTTCAACCAAAGCAATACGTTTATTGGAAGCTAAAGCCCTGATTTATAAATATATATAACGTTTTAACGTTTTTAAAGTTTTAATGTTTTAATGTTTTTCTTTTAACCTTTTATGAGATTGTTCGCATTGTTTTATTCTTTGTTGTAAGCCACCCAGAGTCCCTTGGGAGTTGGGCGGCATAGAAATGCGACTATGTATGTATGTATGTATGTATGTATGTA
Organism: Stegonotus admiraltiensis; assembly: GCA_032468215.1. Lineage (NCBI taxonomy): Eukaryota > Metazoa > Chordata > Lepidosauria > Squamata > Colubridae > Stegonotus > Stegonotus admiraltiensis. Next base: position 108,923 of record JANHZT010001948.1, on the reverse strand, counting down.
TGTATATATATATATATATTACAGAACTCAGCAAAGGTCATTGTCATGTTGTTGCCATCTTTTCTTAAATAAATTAAATTTGCTTTTGTTTCCTGCCTTGTATGTTTTCATGCACCTCATAAATCCCAAGTACATGCAAAGGTGGCAAGATCATGCTGAATGATCCTGACTCTGATATCTGTGACAGTAGTAGATCTTATAAAAGAAGTGCTACAAGTTTTTCTACAGGATCAGGAACTCTGTATAATTTGTTTGAGTGTCTGATCTGTAGTGATTGCCCAATTCAGTTTTTCAGAGGTACAGTGCTATGGCCTCTACAGTTGTCATCAAACTATATAATTTGTCACCATCAACCATGCTTTTAGTTGCAACTCGCTGACATCAAAACTTGCCATAGATTTCATACAACATAATTTTGAATAATGCAGTGCAGTGTTCTACATCAAAATGCCATTCTGTCATGTTTGGACTGTCACATTAAATTCCCAGATAATGTAAGAAAAGTGTCATTGTTCCAGTTAACACACCCAATGGAATCAAAACTATAGTATAGATTTATTAGGATGTCATATTGGCACATCTGGGGAAAACCTGAGTCTGAAGAATCCAAGATTTTTCCCACCCAAATCAAAGCCCAAAGTTCTTTCCTCCAGGTCACACATCCATCATATGGTCCAACCAGGTTGCAGCCACCATCCTGACTGGCTTTGGTCCAAGCCTCTCCAACACCTGGTAGAGCGTCCTTGGCTCCCACGGGAAAGAATGTTGTTTTGGCTACACATCCCCAGCAATCTCTATCTCCCCCACTTATGTTCTCACAGCTCCAACCGGCCTTGCTCTAGCAGCCCTGAAGATGCTCCCAAAATGGTTTCAGCTCAAAATGGCTTCAGGGCTGACAACAAGCTGTGTTGGAAGATTCTGGAAATTCTTTCAACACATCAGAAAGTAACAAACTGAGAAAGACTGTTACACAGTTCAGTATGACGCAATGATATGAATGCTTTAAATTAGCACTGAAGTTTTCATTGACATTATTAGGTAAGTTCTTTTACAGCCTCCTCCATGTTTACAGTGAGTCCTACTGACTCAAGCTTTCTTTCCTACCACACAAATTGCCAGTTACCTATCTCTAGCCTAGAATAAACAAAACAGGGAAAAGTTATGTAAATGAATCCTTCAACAGATATTGTATTGAAAACAATCATTCATATAAAATATTCCTCTAGAGCATAAAAGAATATGGTGGGCTTTTCTGAGGGACAAAGGAATTAGAATTTCTTTTGCACAGTAATCCTAAATCAGACACCTGTAGAATGAAATCAGAGATTTCGCAGATATGCTATGCTTTGGGCTGGTGCTGCCCATGCTAATCCTGTTGAGGAGCATTCACTGCCTCTTCCTGATAAGTACTAAACTTGCCTGTCAAGATTAACCTGGAACATTATGTATTAATAATTAAAGAAAAGGCAAATACTCTTCCTACTGCAGGTTGACAAAAGTTCTTTCTCAGTAGTTCTCCTTTTATGAAACTATCTTAATGGGGAGGGGAGGGCTTAAGACTTGATATGATTATTATAAGACTTTATTAATTAAACAAATTGTTTAATTAGTTTAGTAATCAGCTATAAGGAAATGTATTTTTACTTTGGTAGAGTATACCACTGAGGGAAGAGGGGGAAACTGGACGTACATAACGAGCATTTTATATATTGGGGACTGATAGATAGAGTTAGTGGATAAGTGCTTTTGTATTAGGAGTTAAATTCACTTTTCTTTCATCTAGCAACCTGATGTGCCTGGTGCTTATTCTGATGTGCCTGGTGCTTATTCTGGGATTAAGTAATTATTGTTATTGGCAAAATACTACTTATATAACTGAAGTCAGATTTCATCACCTGTCTTCCATAACTGTTCCTACCAGAAGTAGTTCTAGGATTTCTTTACAGGAATCTTAATTTAGCTAACATGTCAAAATCACTGTCTGAAAAACTATCATGACTATGTCCATGCTGTCTTACATATATGCTTCCATGAGAAATAAAATGACTGTCACTATAAAATTTGGCTAGATTCCATTCATTTGAGTAAGGTCAAATAAGGATTGGCAGAATAGCAAAAGTGACCATCCCCGAACAAAATCCAATTTATGGAGTAGCTTGGTTTAAGAAAATTTGTAAGAAATTTTTTTTTCCCCAAAAAAAGAAATATCAAGAGGTATGAATGAAAGCCAAAAACCTGTATTTCATACATGAGAAAAAGCAATGGAAAACAAAAGCTTTATCCAGACTCACTGATGTGGGAAGAATGATATGCAGCTTGTTATACCAGTTATGATATAACTTTGCAGAAAAACTACAAGCATTAAACTACGATAGAAAAAGCATAAATCAACGATATTTCATGATTTTTCCAAATAATCCCCACTGTCCATAGACCCAGTAGATTTCTTCAAAAGATTCAGAATTGTATTCACTTTTTGCCTTTTTCTCTTTCTCAGTTACTTTTTTCTTTAAGTGTGAAATTATTTTTTACATAAAAATGTAAAGTGAAAGCAGCTCAGGAAAACCACAATTTCAAATAAAGTAATGAAAATTCAAATAGTTGTCTAAAAAACAAAAAGGAAAAATAGAGTTTAATGCACCTACTTAAAAATTAAACATAAAAACCCTTACAATAAATGATACAAGTGCAATAATATCACTCATAAAAATCCTTCCAGTAAGGCTTAACTCCCAATGAAAGCCAAATATTAAACATTGATACAGATTCATATTTTTAAAAATGAATATATTTTCCTTATATTTTAGCTTAAAAATATTTTTACTAAAATATGCACGGGAATATTAATCTTTCAATATGCATTTATGATAATATTTATCATTGCCCAAAACTGGAAAAAGAACCTTCTGATAATCGATAGTGAAAATAGGTGGGGTTTCTTGCAAAATAATGTGTCATACCACCTCTGGAAATATATTATCCAGAGGTGGTATGAAGCAGGTTCTGACCAGTTCTGGAGAACCAGTAACAAAAATTTTGAGTAGTTCAGAGAACTGGTAAATACCACCTCTGGCCCCGTCCCCATCTATTATCTGCCTCCCGAGTCACAGCTGATTGGGAGGAAATGGGAGTTTTGCAGTAACCTTCCCCTGGAGTGGGGAAGGAATGGAGATTTTACAGTATCCTTCCCCTGGAATGGGGGGTGAATGGATATTTTACAATATCCTTCCCTTGCCATGCCCACCAAGTGCACACCCACAGAACCGGTAGTAAAAAAATTTGAATCCCACCACTGATATTATCAGACATTTAAGTGACACATAGTATGTGGCTGTCCAATTTTAACATGCTTGGATCAATAGATTTAATATTGGCCTTTAAAAAAAGCCAACTATCTAAGAAACTATCTCATTAAAAGTTTATAAGGTGTTTTTTAGATTGACAAGCGGGCAGAATTGTATGAATCAGACACAGTAAATGAGTAGGTTTGATCCAATGAGACAAATTCTATAAATGTGATAATTTAAAAACTCATTAATTGGCATGCCAGTACAAGAATATAATCATTCTTAGTGATTTATAAGAATTTCTACAGCTTGTATATTACGCAAAGAAGCTCAAATGAAAACAAATTAAAATTCAGAGCTGAACTGTGGGTTTTAAGGACAATATTTTTTCTTATTTTCAGGGGAGAATTAAAATTTAAGGAAAGTTGTTTTATAATACTTTTCATGACAGTATTGTTTAAATAGTAGCCAAGTTTTCCCAGCATAATAAGCCAGAAATGTTAGCCAGAAAACTGGCTAAACCAGGAGTCCTCAAACTTGGCAGCTTTAAGACTTAAGGACTTCAACTCCCAGAATTCCAGATTTCTGGAAGTTGAAGTCCACAAGTCTTAAAACTGCCAAGTTTGAAGACCTCTGGGCTAAACAATTCATGGCAAACAAATAAGGCAGTGCTGGTCTCCAAAACTTTAAAATTTGCTTTTGTTCCAAACAATTGGAGGGGATTTTAAAAAATCATCTTGTCATTTTGAGAATCCCCTATTTTACTCTGACAATAAACTCATGAGGCAAATTTCATTGAAGAATAGTAACTGATTATTTGGTCAACCAGTGAATTAGCATTATACCTAAGTTGGGCTTTGAACTTGTTCTGTATTTTATACATTTGTTTCTAAGAGAAAATCTGTTTCTATTCTATGCACCCTTTTCACCCGCAAATTCTTCTTCATTGTATTTATGAAAGCTATGCATAAATATGATTTGGAACTTGGTAGCACAATACCTCTCTGTAATTTTAGTGATACCTCTGCCCTATTTAGAGCAAGCGATATAAGTCTATTCAGATAATCAATATTTTTGTAATGGCATATTATTTATGCAAGATGAATCAGAGTTTGGAAGAAAACTTTCAGGTAACAAATATCCTGATTTAAATCTGCATTTCAAACACAGAATCCAAATTGAAACTTAGATGTAAGGCATTTTATTCAATATGATTTCTTTCGCATGATGTACACATGAGAAAATTGTTTTAATTTTTATTTTAAGTTTACATTTGTTGTTAGTTGCGAAGTCATGTCCGACCCATCACGATCCCATGGACAATGTTCCTCCAGGTCTTCCTGTCGTCTACCATCCTCTGGAGTCCATTTAAGCTCACGCCTACTCCTTCAGTGACTTCATCCAGCCACCTCGTTCTATGTCATCCCCTTCTTCTTTTGCCCTCAATCTTTCCCAGCATTAGGCTCTTCTCCAGTGAGACCATCCATCTCATTAGGTGGTCAAAGTATTTGACTTTCATCTTCAGGATCTGACCTTCTAAAGAGCAGTCAGGGTTGATCTCCTCTAGGACTGACTGGTTTGATCGCATTGCAGTCCAAAGGACTCGCAGGAGTCTTCTCCAGCACCATAGTTCAAAGGCCTCAATTCTTTATGTAAAAAAAGTTTTACATAAAAGAGTACAAAAGAAGAAGAAAACAAAAAGAGAAAGACAAGAAAATGAACAACTATAAAAAACCAACAAGGAACTTAACAAAAGTTCAAAAGAAACCAATAAAATTTATTAAAGAGAATTATTTTTAAAAAAATAAAAAATATGTTTTCCTGTTTAGGATGGCACTGTGAATACACCTCTTTCACACATACCCTCTCTCTCTTCTGATTAAAGTGCTTTCAAACTTCTATCGTATCTAAACATTCAGGAATTGTTTTAATTTTAGCTGCATGAAGACAGAAGATTCTTCTACTAATTTCTTAAAAGAGATCCTGACTTGAGTACAAATATTAAAGTAATCCAACAAGATCTGGTCGAGCTTAAATGTGATTTAAAACTGATTTTTTAAAAATGGCTCATTTTGAGAATCAGCTAAATGGCTCTGGGTCAGTAATTCAAGCTAGTAGCAGTATTTTAAATAATCACATTACTTACTTAGAGTCACTATTGTATAGGAAAAATCAGCATATGATGGGCATTGAAAACCTTACAAGTCAATCAAAACTGGGTGAATTTATGGAGGACTTTTTTTAAAGAAACCTTCTTCCTTTTGGAACAGATTTTCCTGTCAGAATTGAACATGTGATTAAAATTCCTTTAATGAGAAGGAAGTGTGGAACTGCTTCTAATATTATTGTGCAGTTATCACTAGAAGTGAGATTTTATGTATATATTATGTATAATAATATGTATAAAGGAGCCTGAGTGGCGTAGGAGACTAATGTTCCTACTAAAAGGCAGTATTTAACTTCCAGCTGCCTGCTATTACTGCGAGTTCAATTCTCACCAGGCTCAACGTTGACTCAGCCTTCCATCCTTTCAAAGGTAGGTAAAATGAGGACCCGGTTGTGGGGGCAAAAAGCTGACTTTGTATAAAATATACAAAAGTATGAAGGCTATTGCT
>JANHZT010001948.1:88249-102921 GCA_032468215.1 Stegonotus admiraltiensis | reverse complement strand
ACTGAAGAACCAAACCTTCCTTTCTTATGTATAGCAACGGGTGATTTATTGTTTATGTTTTTTTTTAAATATGTTTTAAATATGTTTTGTTTTTTAAAAATAAAAATTTTAAAAAAAAATTCTTAATTGAAGAATCCAAAGTTTTCCCAATATAGCACAAAGTTACTCTTTTATCAAGAAGTATATCTTTCTGACTATTAAAAACACAGCTTCCTGATAACTGGTAGAAAACAGATATGAGACTCGGTCAATTTTTATTTTTCAGTATTGCGAGGTGGCAGGCCAGCCACAAAGTCATCCTTGCTTTGTTTCATAAAGCTACAGATTAACTGATGCTTTTGCAAACATTACCAGTGCCTAAAACATTAAATCTACAATAATCTTGAGACTGTCACTGATTTGATAACCTTATGGTTGCAACAATAGCTAACCTAATTTTCAACCATTATCTGCTTCTTCCGTATTTTCCCCTTTTTGTAGCATTTTGCTTTATGAAGTATCTAGAGACAGCAAAAGAGGCATACTTTTTGGTATTAAGAATATTGTCTAGCTATGGATTTTGATATTATTTCTCTCCTTGCCCACTTAATTGTTTCTCTCTTTGTCCTATCTAGTTATATTGTTATTCACCTTGCAATATTAAGCAAGGTCTTTTGTTATTAAACTCTACAATGTCAGGAATGGTAAAAGTATTAATAATAAACCTAACCTTCCTAAAAAGGTATGTTCAGAACTAAATAGTAATGTAATATTTACTTAAACTAATAGTATTTAGTCATGACTCTCTCCAGCACAAAGGATCATGTAATTTTATTCTACTGTTTGCTTTCAACTATACACAATCTTGTTAGCCTAGCTATCAAATTTAATTATAGGACAAAAGCTTGATAAATTCCCTTGCAGTCATTCATTGAGTCATATGTTTCTAAAATTAATGAGTAATCCAGATGGAATTCCAATTTCCAAGGAAATTAAAGCCTTTGCTAGAAAATGCATCTGTCAGCTTATGAAGGAAATGCAAGATCAGCAAATCAATAATACTGAACTTTTCAAACGAGCTCAGTGACAAATAAATAACAACATTGACAGGCACATTTATATGTCAGGACAATTCAAAACAGACTACATGGTAGCATTGGATTTTTTAAATACTTTCAGTTAATGAACAGAAAAATAAACCAATGACTTAGTATTATGTGATTTTGGAAATGTCAGTTCCTTAAAATGAGATATAATGTAATCCAATATAGGCACAATTATTTACACAGAGATAAATAGTACCAATTCCAATAAGAACCATTGCTTTTAAAATATTACGGTAATAATCATTACACAGTGAATGTAAGAATAGTACTGACCACTGAAAATATTCGGATAATATCTAAGCAATGGGTATTGTATAAGTTATCTTTTCCCAATGTAGTACTTCTATTATGTCTTTGGCTTTCAATTTCCATAATTTCCGGATAACATGGCTGGAAATTCTTAACATTGAAGTCCAACTTGGACTTGTAAAACATTAGTTTGTGATAATCTCCTATACTCAGTACAGCTGTTGTTAGCTGTTTAATTCTGTATTGATAAATAAACTAGGTTTTGCCTGTGTAAATATAATGGTTAAATTATATATAACTAATTGTAAATAATAAAGTAGAAAGTCAAGCTACTATGCCATTTCTACATGTTGTTAGAGTCTATGCAGCCCCTTAATGACTGTTATTTCTGTTATACAGCAAAACACTGTACAGTATAAGTTTTTGGAATTTAAGTAATTTATTGTATTATAGTAATGAAGTAGTAATTTAAATATATAATTTGATGGGCTTATTAAAACATGTTTATTATAAAAGAATTCAAGAAGAATTATCTGCCATTGTCACTTCTGTCTGTTTTCTTAGGAACTAAGAATTGGATAAGGAAAGGAAAATAGAAATAAATACAAGTACATGTCACAAGAGATTCTTACCAGTATTTTAGGATTAAGGAAATGATGTTGCCCAGAATTACTTTCAGTGAAATGGGTGGTCATATAAATTTGATAGATAGGAACATAAATTAAAAAATAATAGACTAAAATAAAGAGAAGGAAAAAAACAGTAAGAAATTGTTACTGGGTGGAAATAAAGTATTGTATTGTTATCTTCTTTTTCCTCTCAGAATCACATCAAAACAAACTAAAAATAGGTAAACAGATAAAAAAAATGGACAGTTAATGACACTTTTAAATAACCATCTGTGTACTTGTGTCTCAATACTTTTCTCATACTCACATTCAAAGCTAGCGAGTGAAAAAAATTCAAATGTTTGCCTTGGAGATCTGGTAATAGGAATTTATTTAAGACATATTGACATAATAATAAAGATGATCTATCATCAACTCTCTATTTCTTGTCTAGTTTGGCCTTCTGACCTTTTTTTTCACAATTTTTAAAGGCATCTCCCCATATTCCTTCTGGGCTCCAAAACTCTTTAACAAGAAAAAAGTAAGGAGTTTCTTTGCTTAGCAAGATTCACACAACCATACTTCACAGCCAGATGAAGAGTCAAAAGGCCATTGTAAGTTATTGATTATTTTTTAGCAAAATCTTCCCAGCACAGTTCAAATGTCAGGATAGATTCTGCCTGGTCTAATTAACTGACGTTGCAACTTCTTTCTTTATAAGACATTCTAAGTAATTACTTATAAGTACTATTTTAAAAGCAAAATAATAATAATAATAATAATAATAATAATAATAATAATAAACCAGTTGGCCAGGTCTTAGAAAAATGTATTTTTCCATTTAAATACTAATATTTAAAACTTCTCTTAAAAAAGCATTATCTTCAAAATGAGGAATAATCAGAATTTTGATTTGCTTCTTGCATCTTCTACCATATCTGAACAGTACCTACACTCTCAAGCCAAAATTGATGCATATATTGCATACATAAAGCACTGGAATATCCACAAGTTCATTTTAAAGGAATGTATTTAAAGTTATCATATATGCAAACCAAATGTTTTTAGTATTTTAATTAGAATACGTTTTTTTAATTGTAAGCTGCCCAGAGTCATTGAATGAGATGAGCAGCTATAGAAACTGAATAAAGATAGAAAGATAGAAAGATGAGATAGATGATTGATTGATAGATAGATAGATATAGATAGATAGATAGATAGATAGATAGATAGATAGATAGATAGATAGACAGATAGATTAACAGATAGATTAACAGATAGATAGATGAGAGATAGATGAGAGATAGATGAGAGAGAGAGAGAGATGAGAGGGGGGAGACAGGGGGAGAGAGGGGGAGGTAGATAAAGAGAGAGACAGGGAGAGAGGGAGAGAGAGATGGAGATGACAGCTATGTAGGAAGGTAGATAGACAGACAGATGGTAAACTGTTGCAGTAGAGCTGCAAAATAAGAAAGAATGGCACAAATTGCCAAAAATTGCCAAAAGAAGGAAGTGATTCTGGTACTAACAGTCTGGTTTCATAGGTCCATAATTGAACAAAGTCAGAATAAGAGAAAATTGGATGGTGAGAGATACTAAAGGAAGTGGAGGTGGATATGTAAGATAGTGATAAGAAGCTTATTTTTTAAGCTGCTTGAGCCAATAAGGAAATCAGAATTGGAGTCTGGGACATTGCAGTAAAGCAAGAAATATGAGTTGAAGTTAGAAAAGGTATAAAAAAAGTGTGGAGCTTTGGCTACACAGTCACACAGAAAAAGGAACACAGGTGCACAGACACATGGGGGGGTGGAGAAGGAATAGAGCAAAACAAGTTTAGCTAATTGTAATGAAAAACAGGGAAAAGGCTTTGACCATAAATGCAGCCTAGGGAAATAAAAGAGGTGAGGTAGAAGATAAAAGGAAAATACATCCATTCATTCATTCATTCAACAAGGGAGAAGCTTGGCTTTTCTCCTTGCATCATTTTCCTCAGCTGAGATTTCACTCCTTGTAGCTAACAAAGGCAGAGGCCCAGCTGGGGAAATGCAAAGGCTTAGAAGGTTGATTGACATATTTGGCCAGCATGTGGTGAAAAAGTTGTTGGCCAATTTTAACAGCTAGAAAATCCTCCAGTGGATCATTGAGGAACACCAGGCTTAGAGAACTGAGAAGAAAGAAAGCTGATGGAGATCTGATCCAAAAGAAGGACTCATATAGCCAGAAAACTGCCTACATGAGATTTTTCACAGAGGAAGTTGTGACAAGGAAATTTATTGTCAAAGAAGGGAGGCAAATCAATTTGTTTAAATATGTTTTGCTTTGCTTTGCTTTGCTTTGCTTTGCTTTGCTTTGCTTTGCTTTGCTTTGCTTTGCTTTGCTTTGCTTTGCTTTAACAGAATAACAGAATTAGAGCTCTTCTAGTTCCCACTCCCTGCTCAAGCAGGAAACCGTGAGATATTTAGACAAAGTGTTGTCCAATCTCTTCTTAAAAACTTGCACTGTTGGAGCACCCATAACATTTGGAGGCAACTCATTCCACTAATTAATTGTTCTAACTGTCAGGAAATTTCTCCTTAGTTTTAGGTTGGTTCTCTCCTTGATTAGGTTTCATCCATTGTCCTTGTCCTGCCTTCAAGTGTTTTGGAAAATACATTGATCCTTCTTCTTTGTGGCAGGCACTTAGATATTGGAACATTGATATCATGTCAGCCCTTCTTCTTCTTTTCATTAAACTAAACATATTCAATTCCTGCAATTGTTCTTCATATGTTTTAGTCTCCAGTCCCTGCACTCTTCTATAGTCTCAACATCTTTTTTATATTGTGGCGACCAAAACTAGATGCAATATTCCAAGTAAGGTCTTACCAAGGCATTATGAAGTGATACTAACCCTTGATTCTATCCCTTTGTTAAAACAGCCTAGGACTGTGTTGGCTTTTTTTGGAAGCTGCTTGTTTTGTGTTTTGTTTTGTTTTGTTTTGTTTTGTTTTGTTTTGTTTTGTTTTGTTTTGTTTGTCTTTGACTCAGTGTTTGGCTCCTGGTGACTGCCTGGATTTTAGAAGTGGTTTGCTGTGGATTTCTTCCTATTGTTCAACATCAAATTCTTGTTTCTCCAAAATCATATTAACATATATATTGATTTCAAATCAAATTAAGGCTGTAGCCAAACAAGACCAGATCATTTGAGTTAAAGAACTTCAAATTCTTACACTTTCAATCTAAAAAATCTCATATTATCAGATCTGATAAATCTGAACCTTTTTTATGAGAAGTACATAAAACACAAAATCATATTTTCTGTAAAATTATTCTGTAAAAGTAGTATAATATAGTATAGCTGGATCACAAAGTTTGCCAAAATTTCAGAGGTATTATAGATTTACTTTGCAAGTGGGTCTAAAGAGGAGATAATGAACAGATCATTGCCATTGTAATCTACGTATTTTAATAAGTGAAAATTGGTCATTGAAAGATAAAGCTTCTTACATCTTACCACTTTCCTATTATGTCTGCCCACATTTATTTTAATGCTATTTTAAATTCAAGCACCTATATTTGTAGTCATTTTTTCTACTTTTCTTTTTCTCTATACATTAGGCTTTGGAATGGTAAATGATCCAAAAGCGGAAAAGAAATTAGGATGGGACCAAATTTAATAAATCTGAAGATCATATCAATAGATTGGCTCCATTTTCAGTAGCTCCAGCCTTTACCCAGCACTAGTAACAGTTTACACAGAAAATCAGTTCTTTCTATCTGTTCTTAAAAAGGAGATATGGTACCTTCCTAATTTTGGCCTGGCACCACAGCACCATCTAAAGGATCTGATAAATTGATTCAATATTGCTTTGCCACAAAAGAAGGAATTCAGGTTTTTTTTTCCAGAAGACCTTTTCCCTTATAATTATATAAAGAGAGGATCAGTGTAAACCAGACTGTACATATAATAATGCCACTAAGGATTGCTAGGAAGGCAAGTTTAATGCCTAAATAATTTCTTATTTTCAATTTGAAACAAAAGTGTATTGGAAAGGTCAAATAGGACAGGGAGTGATCTTGCTCATCAGTGAAACAGAGAAATGCATCCAGCCAAAAAGAATGAATGGAAGATTTTTCAAAGGTTTTTCTTTTTCTTTTCTTTTTTTTTGCAAATAATACCAAATGTAAGTATATGATCTTCAAAATACTTCTACCAATTTAAAGCCCTAAGTATTAGGAAATGGATGCTATGTAAAGGCAATACTTCTGCCTAGCATTTCTTAGTATTAAATTAATGCTTCCCAAGGGGAAATGAACACCACTATATAAGGTTAATTTAAATTTTCATGCCCTTATATAAACCATTGTATGTCAGCCATTTAAAGAGCCTTGGGAACCTGGTGGAAAGAGATGAAGTCCTATTGTAGGTTTAAAAGAAGAGGCCAATTTGAAGCAAAGACAATACTAAGCAGTAATTCTTCCCAAGGGAGATATAACATAAGCAGCATTGTTCACACATTTTAATAATGATTTTTAAAAGGGCCCTCTTATTCAAATTCCTCTAGCATAATTTGCTTGTTTCCGAAAACTAGTGTGGTTTATAAGAAAATCCCCATGGATCTATGAACCCATAAAAAAGGAGAAAAAAAATATGGGCAATAAAAGTCTATATAAGCAAAATTAAGTGGGAACAAGCAGCAGTTATAAACTACACAAGTAATTTGTCATGATCCTTCCTCAGTATATACTATAAATTGTGATGGGGGCACAAATATATCATATGTATAAATTGAATTTTTGAACCAGGACAGCCAGGGTCTTTCTTCTAATTCTCACTAGATGCAGCCCAAATTGCAATTCTGGCAGATCCCATTATAGCAATGAGATGTGGCCTCTCTAAAAAGACAAGTCCGTGGCTATGCAATAACTCTTATAACCCTCATTACCATATGATAGAAAACCAATGTTCATGGAGATGCGTGACACAGGCTGAATGTGTGTTTGTGCAAATATTAAAAAAAGTTTAAAAAGGGGTGCTGAGATAATATTTAATTCCAGTCTTCAATGTTCTCGGGGTAGGTATACACTGACAGTGAAAGGGAGCAAGCTTACTCAGTAAAGAGCTGTCTTATCAGGGAGATGGGTGGCATATAGATTTAATAAGTAAAAATAAACTTTCAGTTGACAATCAAATATTCTGAAATTTCAGAAGGATAAAACAGTGACTTGAAATATTGGAGCATAGATAAGAAAGATCTATAATTTAGGGCTAATTTTGAGAGGAAAATCCCTACCTAAGTAGAAGCAAAATGGAAAAGCAGAGATTAAAAATACAACTGTCTGGAATCTGAACAGCATTATCAAGAACTGATAATAAAACACTCAGCAGAACCTCACACAATTAAATTACACACCCTATTCAGATAGGTAAGGAGTGGGACTCTGACTAGAGGTGCCAGGTAGAAATCAGTGGCAGACAGCATGAAAATGAGCCCTTCATGGAGCAACTGTTTTTATTGCTTAGATCAAAAGCAGCTCCTCCCATTCCCATTTATTTGATCCATCCTAAAATTGTTGAATAATATGCTGGAACTTTTCCTTTACTGAGACATTTCTAAAATCCTTTCATAGGAGAGCTACCAAATTGTGTCATATTTCAGTTTCCCAAAAATAAAGGTTACAGTTTTATGGTTATGGCAGATTTTTTTTTAGTAGATCCCTTTTAGTTGAATTCTTCTGCTGTGCTAGTCTTCATTAGGGATTTTTTTTTAATTAATGACCCATTATCTCAGGATGAGTACTGTTGGAAATCTGAATTCAACTCTCCTTTTTCTAATATGCCTAAGTCTCCGTGTCCATTTTTAAGAATTTTTTTAAACTCCAAATACACACAATCATATGAATTGTTCCATTTTTCATTATCTATATATAATTTAAGAATTGCAAGTGTGTCAGTGCCAACAGAACGCTGCTGTTCTCCACATCAGTTCCCATTAGGATACAACAAGACACAATATAAACAAGAAAAGGTACATAATTATTCCACACTCCACCTGCAGTTCTATTGGCATTTATTGAAAAATGAACCAGTGACAGCTACCTCTCAGTAACAATTCAGAGAAATCTAGTGTGACCCTGCAATCAATCATTTTTTTTCTTGAACAGACAGTTCCTGCAGCAAATGCTGGCATGCCATCTTTTTGACTAAGAAGCACTTTGCTTTCTTCAGGCATCTTTTTCTTACTGGCATCTGATCTCATATCCCTATTGAAGTATATTTCACAGCACTAAAACCCTCCATTGTGCTTAAATATGGAATGAAGATGTAACATAGACAACTGATGCCAGCAGCAATTTCATCAAAGCTAAATAATTATACCCATCTATCTAAATTCAATGCATGTTTTGCAAAGCCATAAACTAAGCCCTAGAATACAAAAATGTATTCAAAATCTATAACTAGTGTACAAGTAGACACTTTTATATCTAATATAAATGTGCTAATTATATCAATAGTTTAAGAGTATCTAATTTCATGTTTGTTTTATGGTCACAAAATTGAAAAAAATAACTTAAAAATAAAAAGTTCCAACGTAGTATCAAAACAGAAAACAGAAAAGAAAAAATATTTTAACGTTTCCAGCCCAAACCTTTTTGTTTAAGAAATCATATCAAACTTTAATCAAAACATATAGAAGTCCAGATAAAAGCTAACCTCTAATAAATCCATAATAAATTCTAAAAGAAGTAAAATTTTTCAATTTTAATTTATTTTAACAACAATTCTTTATTGCTTTGAAATTGTTGTTTGAAGGACAATGTTGTTTGAAATATCTGAGCTTAGATAACAATTATATGCAAATTGTATGTCATTCTGGCACAATTTCTGAATTCAGATTGTATTGAAGCTTGAAAAAGTAGTGAGGACTAACGCTCATTATTTAATCTGGCAAATTTTAATTCCTTGGGGTTAATGTCAAAGTAATTTGATTTCTTTATGTTATAAAATTTTCAACTATAGTTCTGAATTTATCAGTAATTGAAATTCTTCAGTAATGTGTTTTAGGGGTGAGATTCAACAAACAACATAAATTCATCTATTATGTCAAATTGTTAAAATTAAGAACAAGACCAGCTATCTGTACAGTATATTTGTCCATATCCACTTAAAAGAAAACTAAGCTCTACATAGATGATGCTTTTGGGACATTAATGCTTTGCTGTCTCAGGAATCAACAGACTCACACACTCTTTGTTATTCCCTGTTTATTTCTAGAAAATTTATATTATAATTTTTGATATACATTTGAACTGACTTATCAAATCACAATTATAAATTATACTTTACCTGATTTGCATTGGTATTAATGGATTGGTTTACCCCGTTGGGATACTCATGCCATGGACCTGACACCATTCACCTTATGAAGCAGAAGCTTCTGTTAGTTATTGAAATTGAAATTGTCTGAGGAAGCAATTAGAGTAGACCATCAATCCATCTAGGAATCAGTAATTCATGGTAGATCCACTCTATTTAACTGCTGCTGGGTTATAATTCCAGTCTAACAAATTGTTTTACCAACTATTTTTCAATAGGTGGTATGATCACTAAGGTAAAAAAAAATCAGCCTCAATTCTATCCCTGGGGCATTGAAAATGTTTGTTACTGTAATTCAGAGGCAAAAGTGCCCATTTTTACAATAAAATAATTATCATTCTATTTAGGGCTTTGGGATTTTTTTTTTTAATAAATGCAATCATTTACCATTTTAAAAATCCCTGAAGTCCTGGGACTGCACTGAATGTTCCTCTCTATCCATCTATGTTCGATTCTTAACTCTATTATCTTTCTCATTCTTGAGAGGAAGTATGTGTTAGGTCTGTTTTGTTATTTGTTCTTTTGTAAAGAATAAATAGGCCAGTGGTAGGATTCAAGTAATTTAACAACCGGTTCTCTGCCTTAATGATTTCTTCCAACAACCAGTTAGCCAAACTGTTCAGAAAGTTAATAACCAGTTCTCCCGAAGTGGTGCGAACTAGCTGAATCCCACCACTGAAATAGGCCCACTAGAAGCCTCACAAACTTTTGGAAATATAAGCAAATGTTCTGTAAAACTGTCCAATCTAATACAATTGATGCAATCTAATACAATTAACCAGAAAGAAAGATGATGGACACAACAGTCCGATAGGACTTGAGCAGATCTCATCCTGGCGATATCAGCAACCATATGTTCAATGAAGCCTGCCAGAGTTTAACTGTGGTAAAAAAAAAAATTGGGAGAAAATGGAAAACATTGTGTTAAAATGGAACTGATGACAAATATTTCAGCTGCCACAATTATCATCTTTGGATAAAATAAAGAAAACATAATAAAGGTGGGACCAAAAAGACACCAATTACTGGCAATTTTCATACCACACATGATGATGAGCTCTTAGTTCCTCATAGTATTTATCTTGTTCATTTGGGACTGGACTCCTCAGATTTAACTTCAACAAGATCTGTGCCAGAACTGTTTTGATACTTTTTTCCTACTAAGTATTAATTATTAAGTAAATTTAAATAACAGTAAATCTCTAATCTTAACATTTGAAGTGTTTTATTATTTATTATTGTTAATGAATTTTGCTTTAAACTTTGCTGGATGAGAATTCATGTTAAGGTTTTCAAACTAATTTTAAAAAGAAAGCAATGTCTAGGAAGAGTTTTCACATAGGCTTACTACTCAAGGCAACATAAAAATTCCATCAGCATAAAGCCATGTGACTGGCGAGTGAATGACCAAACAGAGTGAAGGCATAATTTTAACCAACAAATCTTAAAAGAATATGAATGTGCTGTAAATGCCTGTTGGTGCTTTGCTTCCAGGAATTTAAGGATTTGGATTACAATATAATTGTCCCAACATGCTTTACTGACCTACTTTACAGCTTTCCTTAAGCAAGCCTTGGGAGATTGGTGATCTCTTTTGTATGTTTTAACATTAATTCAGCTTGGCAAGCCCAGAATAAGAAAGAAAGTATGAAAATCATACCATGGACATATTTAAGCTTCACTACAGTAATAATATCAAATTTGAAAGGGAAGGTTTTCTTATTTGTCTACTGTCTAAAGTTTGGGAAATGCTAGTTTTATATATAAGTGTTTCTAAAAACCTGGTAAACAAATTGTTTTGGCAATAGAATTTGGTGTGACCACTTTTACATTTTTAATATGGTAATCTAGAAAACCATTGAAATATGAGTGGCAAATAAATAAATAGCTACTTGCCAAATCCCATATGCATGCATCCTATTAGCTATGTGACAATGTGATTATGTTGTCACAATGTGTGACAACATAATAAGCCTTTTCTATTTGCTATGTAACATGGGGAAAAAAATAATCTAGAAAAACCAATGTTATCCTTAATTATTTCCCATTATATGAAACATATAGCTCCAGTCTAAAAATATTCCTTCAAGCTAGACAGTTATAACACTCTATTGTTCAGATTAAACTCATGCCAGTTGTTCAATTTTAATTGTTATTTCTCATGTACTCAATCATTTTTTTTTATTTGAAAAAATGACCTGATGGGCATTTTTATTAGGAATATCAATATCTGCTTCTTTGATTTCTTGCAAGCCCCTGCTTATGTCTTCAGTGACAGTATCTAAGCACCTTGATTTCAGTTGGGCTCTTTCTCAATTACCTTCAGTTTTTCTGGAAAATCTCATGCAGTGATGTTTACATTCATATTATGTGACCCAAATATTTAAATTTTAGCTTCCTTATTACTGTTTTCAGTGAACAGTCTGGTTTTACTTCATCTAATATTGAATTATTTATTATTTTGTGATCCAAGAAATTATTAACAATATTTTTCATTCTATAATATAAAATTTATGTGATTTTAGACACCCAGTTTGGTGTAATGATTAAAGTGCTGGCCTAGAAACCAGGAGACTATGAGTTCCTTAGGCACGAAAACCAGTTGCTTGAACTTGGACACATTACTCTCTCTCTCAATCCAAATCACCTCACAGTCAGTGGTGGGTTGCCCCCAGTTTGGACCGCTTCACAAGAACCAGTAGTAAAACCGGCGGGAGTCCCTGCCCATGCCCCAGATGTCATCATCAGCGATCTGCGCATGTGCAGAAGCAAGGCATGTACGTGAACAAAGTGCATGCGTGCGCACAATCCCATTGCAAACCAGTGGTAAAGGTAAGTAGAACCCACCCCTGCTCACAATATCAGTTATTAGCAAAATAGAAGGAGAAAGGAGTGTTACAAATGTTCTGTGCCATGGATCACTTATAAAGTAGTAAAGGCAATAAAAAATTAAATAAATATATACAATAGCAATAGCACTTAGAGTTATATACTACTCCATGGTGCTTTACAGTACTTTCAGAATGTTTACAGTGTCAGCATATTGCCCCCAACAATCTGGGTCCTGATTTTACCGATCTCAAAAGGATGGAAGACTGAGTCAACCTCGAGCCAGGCAGGATCAAACTCCTGGTTGTGGACAGAGTTTGCCTGCAATACTGCATTCTAACCACTGTGCCACCACAGATCCTACAAAATTAAAGCATCACAATACAAATATATGCAGGCACAACCACCGCCTTAAAATAAAATATCACTCTTATACTCTGCCTTACCTTTCTTGGTGAAAAATGATAATAAACTATATATTTTAATAAAAGTTCAGTGGGGAAAAAGAGATACCATATTTTTCAGAGTACAAGAGGCACTGGAGTATAAGACGGACCTTCGTTTTTGGGGAGGAAAATAGGAAAAAAAATTCTGCCTACCAGGTATTCATCTGGCTAGTATCCTTAGCCTGGTCAGCTTCAGCACATGAGTTATCTCAGTGGTTTTGAAGTTGGGGCTGGTTGGGGCTAAAAAAACAGCTTCTAAAGCACAGCTGATCATCAGAGGGAACAGCAATTAGAAAAATAGGTAAAGCACAGAAGATTGCTTTGCTCACATTGGGGCTGAAAAACAGCTTCAAAAGTACAGCTGATCATCAGAGGGAACTTCAGTGCCTAAAGCAGGCGAACTGCGGAAGGGGTAAGAGAAGGCTCTGGGTAGCCATTTTGGGCACCATGCATCGCATTTTTGGGCAGCAATCAGCAGCAATATGCTTTGGCGATCCCCACAGCCTTCAAGGGCTCTCAAACGGAGCATTTGGAGGCTGAAAACACAACGCATGGAGCCCAAAAACACAAGCCATTGTCGGTGGCAATCTCTGCAACCAGGAAGAGGACACATAGAGGCCAAAGAGTGGGGGCCTGGCAGGTGGGCGGGGTTACATTTGGAGTATAAGACGCACCCAAATTTTCAGCCTCTTTTAGGAGGGGAGAAAGTGCATCTTATAATTAGAAAAATACGGTATTTCAGGAAAAGAAAGTAGCTATTACTGACAGAATTGAATAATACACTATGTGAGTTTTCAAAATGCTATGAAAAGATCACAGCCACTGTGTTTCTTCAGCATTGCTGGTAAAGGAAGATACAGAAGTGAATAAAGTGCATAGTAAGCAATGACTCCTTTAAAAGGTGTTCTTTTTTCTACAAAATATTCAGTGAGTTATTGGTGTTAATCTGCAGTTCATCTCACCAGAGAGATACTCGATTGTACTTCAAAAGTGGAGCAGAAGAGCTCACCTGGAAGTCACTTTCATAGTGAGCAGAAGATTAATAGAGGGCAATGACAGTCATTTCTTTCTGCCTTCTAGAAATGGTGCTTGCTGCTCCTAGTAACGAGACAATTGGGCAGTGCGGATAAGCATTAAATGTAGATCTATATTTAGATTTCTTTCTCCATGAAACATTTGGATGGAGAAAGAGCAATTTGACAGGTCTAAAAGGTTCTTTAGTTGTTCCCCAATCACAGTGTACTGCCTACAATTAATATAATGTACTTCCCATCCTTATTCTGCTCTCAATGTTACCAGCATTTTCCAATTGTTTCTCTTTACACTCATAATTTAAAGCTGCATATTTCCAAACAATATGCCACTCTGTAATTTGTCAGACTTCTTAACAATAGAGAAATCTATGATATCAGCTATTCCCTAGTCATTTTGCACTAAAAAAAACAACAGAGTAAATATTATCTGTTTAGATTTACTAAGCGCTCAACTCCAATGGAGTTGGACTATATTTTTACCCAAGGTCTGCCTTTGCATTCCTGTCAACTAGGAAGCCTAGGTAGCATATGTGTGTTATGCCTAAGAATAGGGGTGTCAAACTCAAGGCCCGTGATCTGATCCACGGGGAGCTTAGATCTGGCCCACTGGCCCATGGGGCCACCATGAAAGTAGCAAAGGACTGGCCTGCAGTGCCTCTGCCAGTGAAAATGGAGCCCCGGGGGGGTGCACGCAGTCCTCCCAGGGTCTGTTTTTGCCCACGACAGCCTCCTGCAGCCCACTGTCAGCAAAAAAGGGCTCTGTTTTTGCTGGCAGAGGGCTAGCAAAACAAACTAAATGCAAAACAAAACAAAAGGAGAAATGTTTCCCCTTCTGCATTTGAATATACAAGAAGGGACAGGAAGGAAGGAAGGAAGGAAAGGAAAGAGGAAAGACAAAGAAAAAGAAGGAAAGGTGGGAAAAAAGCAAGGAAGGAAAAAGAATGAGAGGAAGGAAGAAGAAAGGAGAAGAAAGAGGGAAGGAAAAAGAAGAAAGGGAAGGAAGGAAGGAAGGAAGGAAGGAAGGAAGGAAGGAAGGAAGGAAGGAAGGAAGGAAGGAAGGAAGG
>JANHZT010001945.1:81973-100271 GCA_032468215.1 Stegonotus admiraltiensis | reverse complement strand
GTGCACCGCCCTGAGTCCTTCGGGAGAAGGGCGGTATATAAATAAAATTATTCTATTCTATTCTATTCTATTCTCTATATCACTGAAGAAGCAATATGTTTCTGCTTTTTTAAAAATATTTTATTTATACATTTTTCTTTAACATACATTGGTGCTTAGTAAACAGCATATTATCTGGGTCCATTTTACTTATACATAGTAATAATAGTAATATTATTTATTTATACATATTAATAATCTTTCAACTTCTAACTTCTATGTCTATTATCTAACCAGTGATAGAACAAATCCAATGTTAAAAATATTCTGTATCTTCTTTGTCTTTTATCTTTAGTGTTTAACCTATCCATTTCTGCACATTCTAATATTTTTTAAATTATATTTTCATCTGTAGGAATTTCCTCATTCTTCCAGTGCTGTGCCAATACAATTCAATGCAAATTTCTAAAGCCAAATGAAATCTTGAATTCAACCTGTCTCAAATATTTATATATTTCTTGGTGACAAAGAATTCTTTTTGGTTTAGAAGACACCACATCCATTGATAAATTAACTGGATCCCCATAAATCCTGAACAAACAGTAATTATTTGGCTTTACTGCACCAAAAATATATACTTTGCTATTCCTGTTTCAGTGATTATGCCTAGGTGAACCAAAAAAACATACAAGATACAACTATCTTTTCATTTGTCTCTGTGAGAATTTATAACATCTGAGGCCTTATTGTGTAAAGAGACTTGCATAAGCTAAGTAAAAAAACAAGTATTTCTTGTTTTTTTCCAGGTATCCACTTAGATAACTGAAATAACTCTCAAATGACTTGAAATTTAGAGTTGCTCTGTGCTAGAGGCCCTTTCCTAATTTGTGTAATATCTTTCTTGACATAGTTGCTCTTTGGGTTATCTTATTTTTAGAACATCGGCATTTTTTGAAAATTTCATTAACATTGTAATATGAATTGTCTTTTCCATGTCATCAGACCTTTAAATTGATTTTATAATCCATTTGTTTAGTTTTCCTCCCTCTCTTCCCACTGCTCCAAGGCAAGCATTGCTAAAGCTGGAACTTTGACCAGACTGTTTGAATAAAGCAAAGTCTCCTTAAATTGGGTTCATATCTATGTGGGAATTTTTTTTAGTGATAATACAAAATTGGTTTGCCATTGCCTTCTTTTTGGACAGTAATCTAAAGTTTCCAATTTAGCTTACGACCCTGGGATTACCAGTTTCAATTTTGTTTGGCATCAGGAATTTTGATGGAGTCTTTTTTTTTTGTCTTTATGAAATAAAATTAAAAGACTTCCTCAAAACTCCTGATGCCTCCCTTAATAGTGTATGTTCTGCAAATTAAAAGTATCTTCCGTTTTTTTAGGAATTTATGCAACACACCAGAGGCAGTCTTGTATTTACTGTCTTTATTGTGAAAATGATGTATTGCAATCTGTAGCACTTGTTGATTATGAGGCACTTTATGAGGCACTTTGTTCAGACTAGTTATGTGTGGGATTAAATTAATGGTGAGAGTGAGTGTGTGTGTGTGTGTGTGTGGGCATGCATAGTGTCCATACAAACCAACAAATTTCTAATACAAAAATGTTTATTTTCTTTTCAAAGGCTCCAATAGCTGTGAGACTGGGTAAACTGGCTATAAACAAAGGGATTGAGGTAATGATTCATTTCAACAAACTTCTTCAAATTATATTTAATTATAATTAGAAATTATATTTCTACCACAGAAAGGTAGAAAAATAATGTTCCCAAAAGACCCACATTATTTTATGAGCTTCAAGATCTAAACTGCAGAAATTCAGTCCCCTAATATTGTAGCAAGAGTTAAAAGTTGTTCATATCTTTTTCCTGCCATCTGGTGGCTATCTCTAAATTTGAAGTCGTTATGGTAATTTGACATGAGTGACGGATCTATTTCATTGCCTGAATCAAAAGTAGAAATAAGAAATGTACACATGACCATAATTACTTCTTCATTCTGGTGCTCCATTTTCAGTATTAGTGCACTCAGCCAGGAGACAAAAAGGTCTTCACAGGATAGAGAAGTGGAAGAAATAATATCCTTACAAATCACCATTTCCACACAATGAGGCTTCAACTACTGTTACTATAGATTATAGAACATTCTCCTGAGTTGTCAGGAGGGGCAGAAGGACAATTATACAGAATACAGAATACCAGAGTTGGGAGAGGCCTTCTTCTAGTGACTAGTCCAATCCCCAAGAAGACTTTAAACCATTTCAGATAAATGGCTATTTTCTTCTTAAAAATCTCCAGTGATGGAGCACCAACAACTTCCGAAGGCAAGCCATTCCACTGATTGATTCTTCTAGTTGTCAGGAAATTTCTTATTATTTCTAGGTTGGATCTCTCCTTTATTGGTTTCCATCGCTTCTTGTCTTGTCTTTAGGTGCTTTGGAAAATAGATTGCCCCCCTCTTCTTTATGGCAGCCCCTCAGATAACACTGTTGTCACCCCTAGTTCTTCTTTTCATTAGACTACTAGTCATATCCAATTCCTGCAACTGTTCTTCACATTTTAGCCTCCAGTCCCCTAATCCTCATACTTGCTCTTCTCTGCACTTTAGTCTCAACATGGTTTTTATTTTGTGGTGACCAAAACTGGATGCAGTATTCCAAGTGTGGTTTTACCAAGGCATTATAAAGTGGTACTAAAACTTCCAGTGAGCTTAGTTCTGTTCCTGTTAATGCAGACTAGGACTGTGTTGGCTTTTTTGGCAGCTGCCAGAACACTGCTGGCTCATATTTAAGTGGTTGTTCACTTAAAAGTTATCTTAAATATAACTTTAAAATGTAACCTAGTTAAGTGTAATTGTAGGAGACCTGGATTGTGCGTATGTGCAAATATAGCAATTGCACAGGTAACATTCATTTTCATACTGAAATTCCCACAAGGTTTACTTCTGGCACAATCCAAACATTATCTGTTCTGGGTATCTAATGTAGCTGCACCTATAATAAATCTGCTAATATTTATGTGCCAAAAGCTTTGCTTGGTAGAGAACCTTGTCTTGTGTCACTGATGAAACCTGGGAAATCCAGGATGATTGATTATAATTCATTAAAGCCATACTTCAATATATTATTTCTGAATTGGTAACGTGGTACTGCTTTCCTTTAGATGGGCAAAAAGATTTTATTTCTTCCTTTTCAGGTTGATATCGCCTCAGGAATGGCTATTGAAAGAATGTGCTATGCCCAGGTATTTTCTTTTTAAAAAAATCTGTTTCTTGTGCCTCCCCCAAACTTTATCAAATCTTGTGATGTAACGATTTACAAAGATTAGTAAAAAGAGCCAGATGTTTCTTCGTTTTTAGCTTCAGTGTATGTTCTTGCTTCTCAGACATTTGGATTGTTACACTTTTCTCCATTCTTCAGTTATGATGAATACAAATATGCACCCACACCCATCAGGTCAATAAAAGAAACCCAGTAAACCAAATTACAATTTTTGTGTATCTAACTACATACGCAACATCCCAAACTATACCTGCCTTTTCTTTATTTAATGATATTTGGAGGCAGCCCTGCTTCAAAATGAGTCCAGACAGTGTAGATCAAATAAAAACAATTACAAAACCTAGTGAGTATTACTTATTTATTTTTGAGACACAGCCCATCTATTAGTAGTTTTGACTGGAAAAATATACAACAGGGCCTGAAAACTAGGACTATGCTCTAGTCTAGAGGTTTAGGGCTATAGCCCCAATCATCTTTGAGCTGTTTGAGGGGATGGAAGTTTTGGTGTATTAATGAAAGGCTTGAAAACTTTTGAAAAGATTAAGAGATGAAATATAAAACAATTGACTTGTATTTTAAACACAGAATCTCCCTACCAGAGACCGTCAGGAAGGAATGGCTGCTTTCAATGAGAAACGACTTCCAAAATTCACTGGTAAATGAGGCTAAAACATTGTTTCTGAAAGTGCCTGAATACAATGCAAGATGATCCAAAGGCTGTGCCTTATTGGAAAGCTTTTCCTTATAAGCTTCATACTTTTTTTTTTTTGCTTGAAATCTACTTTGGATGTCGAGAACTAAATAGTGATAATGTAAAGGGTATTACTGTTCAAATGTGACAGTAATAAAAAAACCATTTTCCAACAAAAAAAATGCATTTATGAGCAAATTTCTGTGCCTGAAGGGGAATAATACCAACAATTGCTCCACAAGAAAACTTTTATCCAACGGGACAGCAGCAATTGTTGACTTCGCAGCCTCTCTCTCTCTCTCTTTTTCTCTCACATTGTTCACTTACGAAGATTTCAGTTGCTAATTGAGGAGAAACTGTATATCATCCCAAAGAGCAACCAACTGCATTTGTTAGATTTTTTATAATCGATGTACAAAAAAATAAGGTTCTTCTACAAAGAAAATTTACAATAATGTATAAAGTCACCTTTGAGTCAGGTTCAGCTTCTAGTAATTTATATGGCTCAACCCAGTGCGTTTTTCTTGGTATACACGGCATTGCTATTGTCACCTTTGGGGATTTTTTTTAATGGCTACCAAATGTAGAATTTCATGTAATTCCCTAAACCAGGGGTCTGCAACCTTAAATACTCAATGAGCCATTTGGACCCATTTCCCACAGAAAAGAAAACACCGCGAGCCACAAAACCTGGGTGGGCGTGACCAACTCGATGACACGCACTTCCACCAGTCACATGACCCCCTAGCTATGCCTACCAGCCGGTCATTAGGTCAGAGAACTAGTTGTTAAAAAACACCGGGAACCACAAAATCCTTTTGACGTTATCTCTCTCTCCTCCCTTCCTCTCTCTGTATCTCTCTGTGTGTCTCTCTCTCCCACTCTATCTGTATCTCTCTGTTTCTGCCCTGGCCGCTTCTCCATCCCCTGCCGTCGCCCTTACCTTATCAGGCCAGGCGAAGACTGACTGGGAGGGGAGGGCGAGGGGCAGGGCCAGCCAGTGGTGGGATCACCCGACAGGGAGCCTCAGCAGAGGGCCCAAAGAGTTCTGGAGCCGCAGGTTGCTGACCCCTGCCCTAAACATTTTAAAAACTTCAGTTATTTTATGACTAATATAAAACCACATGTATTTTCTTTGCATTTCTGAATTATATTTCTGAATTATATAAAGCTCAGAATTAAAAGACTTAACTGAAAATGTGTAAGTATGCCATTGCTTTATTTCCTTACAACAGGATTGCTCAATCTATTAATAGTGTGTAGTTCTAATTTCTCCAGACTTGCTTGCTGACATTTTGTTATTGACTGTTCTTATGAAATCAGAGTAGGTGGCTACCTTTTAAGGTAGCATGTAAATACTTTATTTGGAGTTAAACTGTGTCCTAGTGAAATTTGTAGATCATACAAAGTATTAATGATGGTAAAAAAATCAAACATGCTCTTGAAGAATTGCCAAAAAATCTGGTTATAAACAATTGTCAACCAAATTGAAAATGTTCAGTTTAAATAAATGTAAAGTTATGCATGTTGGACAAAAAAACATGTAACTTAAATATATACAGTAACCAGGAAAAATGTCTTGAGGTTATAATGGATATCTGAAATTGTGAAAAATGTGAATTCTGTGCTGGAAAATATTAGGAAAGGGATCGAAAATTGCTGACACTTGTAATGGTCTGTACAAGGGAACTAGAAAACTGTACTGTCATGAAAGCTGTATTTGAAAAAAAATATAAAGAGGACAACAGGACAGCCAAAAGATCATGGTTTTTGAACAACTTTCTTATAAGAAAGGCTGAAATGTTTGGGATGCATTAGCACAGAATAAAGAGAACCTGGGGCAGGAGAATAGTTGCAATGGATAAAATCATGCATGGCAAAAAGAAATGGGAAAGGGTTTTTCTCTCTGGGCCAGGGTTCATTCAATGAAATTGATCAGAAGGAAATTTACCACAGATAAAATAATGTGCTTTATGCAGCGCCATTTGCCTGTAAAACATGTCACAAAAGTCACCTTGTGGTCAGATGGGCAGCAAACAAATTTAATAAATAAGTTGTGCTGGTATTAACTTGGAAGTATTTAGAAGGGGATTGGATAAATTTATAGAAAACTGGTCTATTGATGGCTATTAATTTTGAGATTCAATGGGAGCGAGCTGAGAATCTCTCCAAATACCAGTTGCAGGGAATAGCAGCAGGAAAGGATCTTGACCTCCTACTTGTGAATCCCACAAAGGTGTCTCCCTGGCCTTTGTGAGGAGCAAAATGCTGGACCAAAATAGGCCTTAGTAAGATCTGGTATGGTTATTTCTATTTATAGAGCTTATTAACCAAACATGTTTGTTGCTAGTAATGCTGTCAAACTAGAAAAGGCAGTTCAGGAAGAAATCTACTAGTTACAAAATATGGACATTAATAAAATCAAAAGACAGGCAAGTATACCATATTAGGGACCCCAAATCTAATGTACAAGTAGGTAGGTGTGTAGGATGTAAAGTTTGAGCTGTCACTGAAATCTAATTTGCTTTGATCGGTGTTTCTCAACCTTGGCAATTTTAGAATATATGTTAAAAGTCACTGGGAAAGTCTGTTAAAGGCCAGTCAAGAACAGGAAGGTTTCCCTTCTTAGTCAATGTCAAAAGAAGTGCTTTTTGGCTCTTTTTGCATCTTTTCTGTCACAGAAAATCTTCCTGCCATTTCAGAAGTCTGGAATTGGTGATCCAGGAAATAAATAAGTGCAAGTAGTAGAAGCTAGAGTCAAATTAGAATGTTGAATTATTTTTTGGGGTGGGGTGGGGTAGGGAAAAAATTATCTGAGTTATAACGCTTTTATTATCTGTTGTTCTATTTTGTTCTACCTACATATTTCCCCCTGGCTGGAGGAACCACCAATGAGTAAAACACAGCAGATTTCAATTATTTCATTCCCTTTCTCTTTTTGGTTTCACCTGTATAATTCTTTCCTTTTATATTGGTAATGATCCTTGCATTGATTATTCAATCAGACCCTCATTCTCAAAGGTGTTATATCCAGCATACACATTCCCAACTCTTACCGTTCATTTAGCTACAGAAGAGAAAGGGTGGGAATTTTACTATTTTCCCATTCCTAAGTAAACCAGCACAGAGAAGGGCATTCTTTGAAAGTAAGTGGATGGAGTTTGCCTAGGAGTTGTGATAACATACAGGAATGTTGTGCTTAGAGGATCTAGAGATCTTTCTGAGACAAGGGGACAAAATCCATAAATTCTTGTGCTCACATTTGCAAATAGGCTCCATTCTGCAATAATTGTTCGTTCTATACTGTCTTTAATTGAAATAAGCTTTGTCTGACTAATAATTAGTATAAAAGAAAAAAATATTTGACTACACTGACTTTTCCTTTCCATTTATGAATTATGGTCAAAAAGCACCCTATTTTAGCACTATTTAACACTATTTAAGAGTGCATGAGATAGTTTAACTTATGATTTTTCCTCATAAGTTTTCCCTTCCCCCATTTTTCCTCAGATATATTGCTTTAACTGTACTAGCAACTTCCCATAAGATAAATACACCATCTACTGTATTTTTCTTACACCAATTAATCCAAGCCACCCACTTTGGGAGAACGTAAATGTTACACTCAATGATACCAATAAGAACAGCAAAAATAAAATTCACTTCTACATGGTTAGCTACCATCTACTGAATTTGACCTTATGAAAGCTTTATTTTGCATTATGACCAATTTTCTTAAAGACAGAAACATGCAGTGTTTGAAATACCATCACTGACTGTATCTTTTTTTTTAATATAGATAAAACCTAAAAGGTCTCTTGAAAGATTTTTCCCACTCATACAAAAATAGTTTGTATACCCAGAAAAAAAATACAGTACAAAGTGATTTATGCTTACATCATGGCAAACATTTATGTACAACAGACTAAAGCAGAATCTCTTCTTTGGATGTGTACACGTTCATAACTGTGGTTTGTGACTGACCTGATTGTTTGCTGCAGATTCATTGTTTTAGTAGAAAGAAGCCCAATTTTCTTTAGAGTTGGTCCTCTGCTCCATTTATCAATATACAAGAGCCATAAGTTAAAGCTAGTTACAGAAGACTTGAAAAAGATACAAGAAGGGCCATCTTGATTAAAAAAAAAAAGGATTGTGAAACGGATCAGCAGTATACTTGTCAATACTATATGGCAAAAGTAGAGATATGACCTCAGTTATCAATCTGAATGGCCTTGTAATTCTTTTAGATGTTTAGGCTTCCCATAATACTTCACATGAGTTTCCACATAACTTAATATCTTAGTTATTAAATACCGGACATCAGGATCACTCTGGTCGTTTTCTTTGATATTATATAAGTGCTGTAGTCCATTCTCTTCTATTAATATTGCACAGTATTTGGCAGCTAAGGAGAAATAAAACTGTTAATTAACATCTTCAACATAAACATGACAATGTTAAAATATGTGAGGGTATGTCGAAAACATTGTATGCTGCAACATAATCAACTTTTATTTACAATATCACTAAAACTGCAAATCATGCTGATTTACAATTCCAGTCAAGATTCAAATATAAGGCAAATACACTTCAGTGATTTGGAAATATTTGTCAGGTTCACATATGTCTTTCCCCCATTGTTCGTAAGAACTCTAATTTTTCATTTGTATGTAGGCTGTCCAACTTCAAAATCATTCTGGGCAGCTTCACAAAGTTCAAAGAAAGAACATTCTATTTTTTAAAAAAAAACACTCCTCAATCTCCAGGGTGGTGGGCATATTATATTTCTGTATCAACTCCTCAGTTAAAAGGAACCTTCCAAAAACTTCCTGATCCAAGTTTAGGTCTCCAGATAATGCCATTCCAAAAGGTAAATGCAATGACAGAGGAGATTCACTTCCTAGGTGATACAGCTTAATAGATAGCATTTTAAGCAAGCTGAGCCTGTTGGAGTGCAGAGAAGGATGGAAGACTACGGGAGAGGCAATTCCACAAATAACCACCCCTAAACCATGTAGATTTATAGGTGATAATCGACACCTTGAATTGAAACCAGAAGCTGACTGGCAACCAGTACAACTCAGGTAGCAGGATTGTTAAATTTGTAATTATGAATTGATGCAATAGTTCCCACCTTCCCTTTGAAAAGTTAAATAAACATCAAGCTTTTTTAAAAATGGAAGTTTTAAGGTTTATTGAAGGATACCTACGGGTTTTGCAGCAGACATGCAGAATAGCCCATGTGGCCCAGATCTGTACTCCAGGTAATGTAAAGCAGTCAAGCAATGGGTAAAATGGCTTGAGAGACCTGAGAATTAAAGAATATTTTGCAAATTTATCAGTCATAAAAAATAAACGTAAGCGTATGTTTTAATTAATTGATTTTGTGCTATCAGGTACTTGTATCCTGGTAAGTTCTTAAATCATGAAGTCAATGAAGCCACAATACAACAACCTTTTGCATTTCTAAGATATCTTGTGATTACCTATTAGTGCAATATGTTGATGGTGGCAGTCTGGGCTTCTACGATCCTGAATTAGTACAGTTAATGGCAAGACTTGCACAAATGCTTAACCCATTAAATCAGCTATATGAAAAATATAAAATACTGAGCTGATGTTGAAATGTTAATGGAGGAAAAAGGAATAAAAGGCTCAACAGGTGGTTCCTCTCTAGCACCATAAGGACCCCAAGGACAGAATTTTTTTTAAAAATGACTCTTATCAATATCTACTTACTTCTCTTTTTGCACATCCTATATTTCTGAATTGTATATAAGTATTGCACAGCTACCCAAATTTGTAGGAGATAATACTAATCTGAGTTTACCAACCAACTAGCTTTTAAGAGGAAATCTTGGTTAGTATTAAAGTTGTCACTTTAAGCAGAGGAAACATTTCTCAAAGGTGTTAACGGCACTCAAATGTGCAGGATTATTTCTAATGAGTTGAACATGAGCAATAATCTCCAGCACTTTGACTGCACTTAGCTTTATAGATGTACACAAATGTGACCTTTAATTTAATCTGGTAAAACTCTAGAATCTATGATGTTCATAAGCTTCAGATCAATAAATACACATGTGAATTAAAGCTTTCTGCTTTACATCTTGTTCTCAATGTATTTGATTTTCATTTTTTTCATATTGCTTAATTAACTGAGTATTTTTAAAATCATGTGGGGTGGGAAGCTTGCATATGCCAGGAAAGGAATCCACTGGCACATGAGCAGACAGCATGCAGGGATGCAAGCAGTAAGTACAGAATTGTTGTTCAAGATTTATTTTAACATTATACCTATAAGCTGGCAGTGCTACCATCTTGCATTCTGGTGTTGGCCACTTCAAAAGGGTTGAATGCTGTAATAGAGAATACAAGTTTAAATACTTCAGGCAACCTTGAAAATGCTTTTCAAGAGAGTTACAGTATTGAATTCACTATACCAGCTTTTCAATAAGAGATCTTCTCAGTTTTTGACTCAATGTCCAGGCTTCTTCACCTCTAGATATCAAATTGGCTGTAATCCCAGCTGCAAAATAGCTGACTTCTATCTCAGCACTGTTCAGAAGTTCACTGACATGATCCACGAAGTTCTTCTGCATTAGCCTGGGATGCAGCTCTCTCACCTCCGCCACGTTGTTCTTATTAGGATGGGGGGAAAAAACCACAACTTTGAAAACAAGACTTTGAAATCAAATGCAAGCATTTGATAATTTACCTATATAGGTAGTCCTTGTTTAGTGATCCCCCAACTCAGTCATTGAGCGAAGTGGCCACTAAGCAAAACCCTGACTGTGCTTATGATCTTTCATTTATTTTACAAACCTGCAAAATAAATGTGAGGATTGGTTGCAAAGTCATTTTTTCATCACTGCCACAACTGGTTGCTATATGAGGCAATCGCTACATGCGACTACTTGCATTTTATCTTGGTGATGGTGGTGGGTTAAAGGTGAAATAGATTTTGCAGAAGCTTAATACATCCATTCTACTCTTATTTTAGCATATTTTGCTCCTAAAACGTGCATTGCTCAAAACTGCCATGTTTTGCCTGGCTCATTTCAGGAAGGTTTGAGGACTGCAAGTTATATGGGTGGCTGCACTGAATTAAAGTAAAGCTTTATGAAACTTCGGAGGACAAATGAAAGAAAACCTTATGGAAACTTTTGTGGGGAAGGATTCTTTATTTCAATTGGTATTCATACTTTTTGTCATGGCTGGAGCAGAGAAGGCAAGGAAAAATACTCATAAAAAGATCTATTTTCACCTTAAAAAATAAAAGTCATGTTCATTTTATGAAATTATTTTTGTATGCTGCATCTGATTTTGATCTTACCAAGAGGCCAAGAGCTTTGCGTTGTATAGATGAATCAGAAGAAAAAATCTGTAAAGAAAAAAGTAACTAAATGTATGTTGTGTTCTATCTATCATCTTATGTAGTGTACTATCAGAGCTGCCTTGTTTACCTCTAAAACTTCCAAGAAAAGATCCAGTCCTTTGTGGTCCATAAAGTGTGCACATATAGTTGGAGCTTCATCTGTGAGATTCCAAAGCGCACGAAGTGTAAAATGGAAAGTCGGATCTAATTCAGTCTGATTTGTTTTTTGTTCAATTATTTCAAGCAGTTTCTATAAAGGAAAAAGAGCACTACAAATATTGTACAGTATAAAAATATGGAAAGTACAAATCCCTTGTCCTCTTAACTATTATTCAGGGGAGACAGAGAGGACTCACCCCAACAACAATGTAGAATTCTGCAGAAAGTTGTGCTGCTTGCTCATCTGAAAGCTAAAAACAAAGCAAAATTTTAAAGTAATACCCTGGAGAGCTAAGGAAAATACCAGATTAAAAGTAAAGCCACATACCTTAAGTCCCAGGATAGAGATTACATTAACTGCAATTCTTTGTATATGTTGATTCTCCTGATTACAAAGCCACTGAACAACAAATTTGGCAGCCACAAACCTACGATTTAAAAACATTTTATGTTTTCATCACATCCAATAGTGTTTAAGCAACTATTTATCTACAAACAAAAGTCTATATTATATTTAGAAGTGCAAAAATCTTTTGTTATAGTTGTTTGAGGTGTGGTGTCTTACAAATCTAGTTAATGAAATGCTAAATAAATAAGATTAAAAACTACGTTTTCTAAGAATTATGTATAACACAGGAATATGATATGCACAACACTTTGTTCTGGTAGGTATTGTATTTTAAATTGTGCTGAATTTGGTTCAAAATGGGCTGCATTTTTTTTCTCTTAAGAAGACATTGCTAAATATGCCTATCTAATATGCTCTGCTAAGAATTAACTTTAGAGGTTCAGTTGAAAGCAATTATCTAATCCCTGAATCAGATAGCTGATTTGGACTGAATCAGCAAATTGAACACTTGTAAATCAATCTAACAATTCCATAGCCTTTTACATATTTTTCCCCAGAACAAATTGAATTAGTGATCCAGTACACACAAGTTTTATTATTTATAGATGCCAATAATTACAATGCATGCACACAAAACTTTAACCCCTAAACAACAGTTCCTCTATCAAATCTATGCTAAGGGATTTTTAAAATTTTGTCCAGAATGAACAATTATAGAAAAGATACATCAATAATGCATTACTGGTACAGTATTCATTTCAATCTGCCATCTATGGATTAATATGGGATATCTGATTATAAATGCAACACTAGGCAAGTATAAATAGCTTTTCTATATGGCACTCTGCATGTGTGGAAATTAGGCCTCGTAAATATGCCAACCACTTAGTCCAGATTCTTAGTATTCCAATGATACATATTCAGAGGGCCAAATTTTTGAAAGAGGTCACACAAAATTCCACAAAACGGTGTTTTAGTTTATTGGCATCACATCTAAATTGAATTTAAATTGAAATGGAATGCACATTAGAACAGAAAATCTACTCAACATTGTCAGTCTTTTCATTAGGAAGAGAGGAGATTAGTAAACAATGAATATACATGCTTGAAAAAGCAGATCTCTGAATTTTAATTTGGTGATGGGATGTACAGTATGTAAGAAGATAGCTTAATGTTATTGCATAAAAAGGAAAACCTCTTTCATCCAGATTAAGGCTTCACTTTCAGTTGACCATTTGTATTGTGAAACATTCAAACAGAATGTCACTCACCTATTAAATGGAACATCTTGGAGGATCCGGACACTAGATAATGAAAGAAGGCAATTCTTCTGGAGCTGTGTGAAAAGAAGAAAAAAAAAGAAAGTTCAATATTATGAAAATGTGATATTCAGAACTTGATTAGTTGTTCATAAAATGGTCAACTAAGAAGTATATGCTTTTAGTACTTTGAATCTTAAAAGAAAGGGAATTATTACTAAATAAAATAATTAATGCTTTTGAATGGCATATCAAACAACTGGGAGTGTGTAAATCCAGCTAGGCAGAAGCAATGGGTAGGCCACAGAATCCTATGAGGCATATTGATGAATGAAAAGCACAAGCAAAAGCTTTGCATTTTTTTCCCAGCAAAGATTGATGTAAGTGAAAAAAATCCAATGTATGTCTGTTGTCTCTGGCAATGAAACAGGACCTCTAAGGGGTCTGTTTTTCCTCTCAGCGAAGGAATTCAAAATCAGCTGCACCAAGTATATAGTAGGAGTGATTTGTGCAAACGTGTGTGTGTTTGTACAGGATATACTACTCTATCTCCTTACCTGACGTTGTTCAGGAAATGTTTCCATGGCTTTAAGGAGCAGCTGAATTACACTGGAGAGCAGACGAATAGGCACACCTGCTGCTAGGCCTTGCCTAGTTAAATTAAGGACACAGGCACTAGCAGTCAACTGTACTGCCAAATCCGAAGGGTGATTCTTCATTCCAATAATCACAAGCTATGAGATGAAAAGAGACAGGAATGAGAACTTTAATCAGTGGTGAGATTCAGCCAGTTCGCACCACTTCGGGAGAACCGGTTGTTAACTTTCTGAGCAGTTTGGTGAACTGATTGTTGGAAGAAATCATTAGGGCAGAGAACCGGTTGTTAAATTATTTGAATCCCACCACTGACTTTAATACATTATATGGTTTGATAAGAAAAAAAATCGAAGAACACAAACCTATTTGTATCTTTACATTTTAAATAATGGCATTTATTGAATATGGTCAAACTTCAACAATTTGCAAGCAATTATTTCTTTCAAACTAAACTCCCTCACCTTTAAAATTTCAGGCTTTGTAATTTTCATAAAACAGGTTTGCAGAAAAAGATGGAAGAAGGCCTCCTTCACAAATACTGGCCTTTCGTTGTAGCATTTCAGAGCTTCTAAAATCTGCATTTCATTTTCTCCTCCCGATACCTTTCAACATACGAAGATTTCATTCCTTTAGTGTAACTCTGATCAGAATAAATGTAGCAGTTAGCATGAATTGTGCAACAATAAAGCTGGAAGGCAAACACCCAATCCTAAGTGATACTTTTAAGCTAGCAGCCCCCAACCTTTTGGGCACCAGGGACTGGTTCCATAGAGAGGTTTTTCTGCAGACTGTTGGGTGAGTGGTTTCACATTCTGCCTGCATCCCACAGATGGGGATTTGTTTGCATGGCCCAATTTTTGGTATGCCATGGCCCGGTGCCAGTCCACGAACCATGGGTTGGGGACCCCTGTTTTAAAGCACAAAATCACTTTTGACACTCTTCTCCATTCCGCTAGACTGAAATAGTTAAGCTGTACTGAATTATGAGTTAATCAGCAAGGCTGACAAGGAACCGTCTTTAGACAAAAATGATCTAAAGGGTCTGAGATACACAATATATTACTTTCCCACCAAATCTATAGCTTACCGTACTAAGCTATTGCTTTTATTAAAAGTGAACCTGGGTCAGCCTGTTACATTTTGGAGGAACTTCAGGGATTTCCCAGCATTTGTATGACATAAAAATCAAACTTCGAGTTTTGTTAATATTAAATCAGATCCTTTTTCAGTTGAAGGGAGGAAAATAAGTTTTCAGCTAGCAACAGGTTTACCTGTTGGTTTGAGAACAACAAGCAAAAGTCATAAATCTTTTGTGTTAGTACAAGAAAGCTGTTAGCTATTTAGTTATTTTCTTTAAACTTCTTTTTAAATAAAATAACCATTTTTAAGAAAGAAACCTTAGTAATATCAATGTTATTAGTTCTATGCTGCAAATAAATTAACTAGAGCTACAGTTAGGTTTTCAAATCATGCAATCTTCTGGTTTATCAATTATCACTCTAGCTGCAGTGCATTTCAGTGGTCCCAACCTTCAAGCTTCCCTGTCCTGAAAGGAACTCTGTGAATCCAGCTGCTGTACCTAACAAACCTATAAAGTGCATTCGCGGCCGCTGTCTGACAAATGCTTCAACGGCTTCATCAGTAATAGATTTGTTCCCTGAAATGTCCAACGATACAAGATTAGGCAGAACGTCTTTTTGCCTTAGCAAACAAAAGGCAATCTCGGATCCAGAATGCTGATCGTCTGAGATATCAAGGTGAACCAGATACTTTAGTCCCCTTATGACATCTAAGAATTTTGTGGTAGGCATTTTCAAACATTTCAAATTGTACATAGTTAGAGATTTCAGACGATTCCGGCAGGCGAGAAGTGCATATATGTTTTTAACAGAAGTGTTGGATATGTTCAAGCTTTCTAATCTTGGCAGGGTAGCAACGTCTGCTAGATGTTCATCCCCGAACAATACGTTTGTAATACTCAAAGAACGAAGACCAGAGAACTGACTAAAGTATCTTTCATACGAATTTGTAGGAAAAAGAGTTAATGAGTCCAAGACAAGGCACTGGAGATTGTTCTGGATCCATTTACTGCTTCCCAATCCACTCACAACATCTGCAATGGTAACAGTTTCATTCATTCCTGCAGCATCAAGCTGTACTAGTTTATGATGGCAGAAGGCCTTCTTGAAGGATTGGGCTGAGATTTTCGCTTTGCGGATGCAAGCTTGCTTCAAACGAATTTGGTTGCCTTGGAAAATGCCCACAGTACCATCATTTAACAACTCTGGCAGTAAAGAAAAAAAAAAGATATACATCAGACCGAGCAAAGTTCTGAAATCAGTCCAACTGTTTCCTATTTGCATATTAATGATAAAAATTTCCATAAGTTAAAGCTGACTCCCGATAATGCATATATGTCACTTCCTTGGGAGCATGTAAGTAGTTGACTGCTGCCTTCTTCCAGAATGTTTTTTGCAACTTCACAGGTTAGCCAGCAGCACTGAAATTCCCAAGCGGTTGCCCATCCCAGCATTAACTGCAACCAAACATATTCAATTTCCAAAATCAGCCAAGGTGAGCTAAGAACTGCCATCTGGTAAAGCTCTATTAATAAATGATACCTGTATTTTCAAAGTAGTCCAAACTAACCTTAAGTAAATCCTCAAGTTGTGATGAAAATTGAGACTGGATTGCCATTGTTAAGCAATGCATAACTATACGTGCTGCTGAATCATGGACTATTTTCCTGAATCCTTAGAGCCCCAGAATGTGAAATAAAAAGAATTACAAGTTCTAATTTATGAGCAATCCCATATTCAGAACCCCGCTTTGTTAACATTCTGTCTCTTCTGGCCCAGAAATCTCTTACCATGATAAGCCATTGTTTGCAGCAATCGATCAGCTACTTCTTGTGGAAGCCTTTGAGATTCTTTCAAGCATAGCGATCCATCTGGTCTTTCTGTACAGAATTTTGCCAAATCAGCAACCAAGACATTCAAGCAGATGTCAACTAGAGAATATGGAGAAGCTTCTGCCTGCAATACATAAAATACATCATGACATCAACCAGAAAATAATGTTCCGAGGATTGATTACACTGCTGAGTTGTGTTTATATTACCCTAAGGCAAGATCTCCAAATAGACATCATATAGATATGAACTATCCAGCTTCAGCAGGAGCATATACCTACGGGGGTCTTCATTTAATGACCACTCATTCAGCAATTGCTTAAAGTTATGACAGGGCTGAATGAGGACTTTGGAATTGTGGTTGTATCCAGCAACTTTTACTGCCAACTTCTGACAAGGTCAATGGAAAACTGGCAGGTCACAAAAGACAATCACATGACTGCAGAATGCTGTGACCCTGCCAGTTTTGCCTAATGTTAACAGCAGTTGGGACTGCTGGAACTGCCATCATAAATTGGTACAATCATGTGGCATCACACTGTATGACTGCATCACGTTGTGACATAGTTCCCTGTCCCAATTTCCATTGGTAAGCAAGGACTACTTGTATTCTTTCTTTATATCAGTGTATCTGATAGTCCTCTTGACTCAGTTTATTCATCTATTTATTCATTATATTTATAAGTGGCTCACCTGTGGTTTGAAACTCAGGTATTTCTGCTGAAAGAGCTTATATAAAATATTAGTAAAATCTCAAAGATTCTGTGAGTTTAAAAGGCCCCCAAGCTAGTGGAAATTTACTAGAATTAAATTAACGGTACCAAAATATAACCAAATTAGTATAGTATCAGGACTCAAATGCCAGGTGTGATTTGAGCAACAAAATTACGTTAGTTCATTGCCTTTTATCCACATGTTTCAGACAGAAGTTTTAAATTCTTAACAGACGACTCAATTGAATTTCTTGTACAGTTCAAGCCCCCATAGCATTAGTTTCACTTAATCTGTATTGCCAAAAGCTAAACTCTGTAAAATGCTCTTATCACCACTAGAAACATTATTTATGTTTAAAGAAGATCCTCACTGAACCACAGCCCACTGATAAGCTACATTTTAGACCACTCAGTCCTATCAAGACTCAAGTGGTTGTGGCTATTTGAACTGCCCAGATCTGCAGATATTCCATCTTTGACCTTCCCTCTTCAAGCTTGCTATGCAACCTGGGGCTTTTCCTGGAGTCACAATCCTGCATAAAGGCCTTTGACCAACTCCATTTTGTGCCTCAGTTGCACCCTTTCCTACATCAAGAGGCCCTAGTCACCTTGTGACTTGACTACTGCTATAATCTGTATGTGCGGCTGCCCTTAGAAATCACATGGCTTTGAAAACCCAGCTCTTCACCCAGGCTTTCGGCAAGGCAGAGGTTCTTGCTTCCTCATGGTTGACATGGTTTGTGTTTTATTGATTTTATGTACAGATAGTCCTTGACTTACAACAGTTCATTTTGTGACCGTTCAAAGTTACGACGGCACTGAAAAAAGGGACCTAGGACCGTTTTCACAGTAAGTATGTATGTATGTATGTATGTATTTATTTATTTTTATACCGCCCTTCTCCCGAAGGACTCAGGGCGGTGAACAGCCAAAATAAAATACATACAATATGAAAATTAAAACAATTTAAA
>JANHZT010001944.1:20112-35250 GCA_032468215.1 Stegonotus admiraltiensis | reverse complement strand
TTCCTCTTCGCTTTCTGCCATTAGAGTGGTATCATCTGCATATCTGAGGTTGTTGATATTTCTCCCAGCAATCTTAATTCCCACTTTTGATTCATCTAGCCCTGCCTTTCTCATGATGTGCTCTGCATATAAGTTAAATAGGCAAGGTGACAGTACACAGCCTTGCGGGACTCCTTTCCCAATTTTGAACCAATCAGTGGTTCCATGTCCAGTTCTCACTGTTGCTACTTGACCCGCATATAGGTTTCTCAAGAGGCAAATAAGATGGTCTGGTACTCCCATCTCTTTAAGAAGTTGCCACAATTTGTTGTGATTCACACAATCAAAGGCTTCAGCATAGTCCAGCAGAAGTAGATATTTTTCTGGAACTCCCTAGCTTTCTCCATGATCCAGCATGTGTTGGCAATTTGATCTCTAGTTCCTCTGCCTCTTTGAAATCCTGCCTGTACTTCTGGTAGTTCTCGATCCACATACTGCTGGAGCCTAGCTTGTACGATTTTAAGCATAACCTTATTAGCATGTGAAATGAGTGCAATGGTGTGATAGTTTGAACATTCTTTGGCATTGCCTTTCTTTGG
Source organism: Stegonotus admiraltiensis (assembly GCA_032468215.1). Classification (NCBI taxonomy): domain Eukaryota; kingdom Metazoa; phylum Chordata; class Lepidosauria; order Squamata; family Colubridae; genus Stegonotus; species Stegonotus admiraltiensis. The sequence goes on along the minus strand of JANHZT010001944.1, from coordinate 34,672 downwards.
AATTGGAATATAAACTGACCTTTTCCAATCCTGTAAATAAAATTAAAATTAAATAAAAAATGTAAAATGAAATTAGGGATTTATTTACTTATATATTTGGTTTACGTGTTCATCTTTTTGTTGTCCCAAAGGTGGTTTTTCAAAAGGTAACTGGACTTTGGAAAAATAAACTCCAGTTGCCTTTTGAAAAAGCACCTTTGGGACAACCATGACCTGGATGACTGAGAATCTCTACAGACAAATGCTTCTTTGTGTTATCTTGTTCTAAGGTATTTTTGAGCAGGTCAGGCAAGGAAACAGATCCTATATATATTTTGCCCATCAGGAATAGTTCAGGAATATGTAATCAGTTAATCTCTAAATGTTTTGCACACCATCCATAACTTATGACCATTGAACAATTTAATCGGAGACTGTTCCGGACTATATATTACTTCTGCTGCTCAGCATGTTTGTAATTCATAATATTTTAACAGATATTTATTAAATACTATTGTCTCCTTTGACAAGAAAGTGATTCTATGCAAGGTCACTTTGGATCTCTCTCATTTTGGCAAAGAGGGTGCAAATAACAAGCATTGTCTGGTCAGTTAGACCTTGAGGAAGAAGAATAAAATTTTGAGCTATGCTACACAACATGTGAATGATATCCATATATATCTATTCTTGTCTCCATTTAAATATACTTTGAAGAATGAATATTGAAATGGACAGATCAAAGATGGAAATGTACTAAATCTAATTGGAAGAGATGAAAATAGCATTATGCATCATTTGGTGCAGCCAGATATGTCACAGGAGAAAAAGGCTGTAGAAAAAAATAGTACATTTGTTTTCTTCTTCTAAGACCTCCTTCATTAAAATGTACTGGCGATATTACTGATTGAAAAATGATTGATTTTGCATGAATGATTAGGTCACCTATATTCAACATAATCTCAGTAATACAATCTTAATATTTTTTAAATGTCAGTCTTATTTGGCCATATCTTCTTCCTAAGAAGACCAGGACAAAATGAAGACATAAGCATTCATTTCTAAGTTCAGTGTTGGCAACAGACTCTCACTGAAAGCCCAAGGATGCCACCACATGGCAGTCTGAAAGGTCATGATATACATTTTAATCTCTTCCTGAAGAGCACACAGCTACTCTTGTTCTCTTATCTACAGGTGATAGTCCCCATTTCTTTTATTATTTATTTGTTTTACTGGGCACACAAGCCACAAAATAATGGCATGCACCCAGATATTTGCAAATTGGGTTAAAGCATAAACTACGGGGTGAGCAATCAAAAACATAACTGGAAAGATAGCATCAGGAACCAGCTATCACTGATCAAACGTGTTCTGCTGTCAAATGGAATAGAATCACAACCAGCCACCCACAAAGTCTGCTGGAATAATAACATGTTAATAGATTTCCTAAAAACCAGTAGAAAACAAGCCATATGGATACCTAGGAGAGACCAACGATGAAGTGCAACAATTGAGAAGGCTCACTTTTATGATCTCATGGGATGGTACTCCCTGAGAGATGCAATATGAAGGAAAACTACTTTGCTGGATCTTATTGTTTGGAGAGCTTATTATCTATTTGAGATAAGTGGTCCCAGAGATACCCAGGTTCTGAGCTCTTAAAGGGTTTAAAGATGACAACTGTCACCTTGAATTTAACCCAGAAAGTAGCTACCTGGCAACCAGTGCAGTTCCTGTAACAGTGGTGTTTATGGAACCAAACACAAGATGAATAGCAGGTATAGTCAAATTGTGCTTTGAGCTAATAGAAGAAAATTGAGAGAGGAACGTCTGCCTTAGTGCTTTCTGTACTTTGAATTTGAAAAGAAAATTTAAAATTGAATTAGGAAGCTTCTATTAATTCAATACTAGGGACATGTCATTTTCTCTTGAGCAAAACACAAAAGATAATTTTCTTAATTTAAAAAAAATAACAGTGAGGCATCCAAAGAAAGACAAGATAAAGTAAGAATAAACTTTATCTTTTTTTTTCTGTGATCATACTGGCACACATCAAAGATTCTGTTGCCTGCTCTGAAAAGAAAGTATATATACCCATATACATACATAACGCATATATACACATGCTACACACACATAAGAGGAAACCTGAGAGTTCACAAGGTTGATGCTTATATGGAACAAAACTGTGATTGAATCTAGATGTTCTGATACCACAAAACCTCCTCCCAGAAGGAAAACATGGAAAACAGGTCATGAGTGAGGAGATGTGTAGCGAGAGGATTGTAAACATAGATAAATGATCTTCCAATCACCACAAAGAGATACAGTATATCATCTAACTAATGATATTGTTTTATTATGCATTTTAATCTTGTTTTGCCCCTTTTCTACTATACTACTTTTCTTCCCATAAGGACAACAGCAATTTATGATGTCCTTTGAAGTACTTAGAGACCAATCCCAGATGTGTTTCTTAAGACATACATTTCTTCTTTGGCTTGACTGATTTTATGGGATTCTGTTCCTGGGAAGAAAGGTTTACAAGATCACATTCCTGAAGCCCAATTTACAACAAAGTAGAAAAACATGTCCATTTTATTTCCTTGCTGGGTAGTACTAGTTTGTATGATCTGCTGCTCTGGCATGTAGGATTTTATAGGCCCCAGGAGTTGTATGTCTCATGGAGTGAGGCTTTGGTGAAAGCTTCTCAGTGAAGTACTGCACCTTTTAATCCTGTAGTCATTGTGTTTAACTATCCAAACTACCCACTAAAATATTTGGACTGGAAGTTAGAGTGCTTTCTGTTCAGTCAAGCTTTCCTTGGAGCAATAACAAATTTTTGAAACATAATTAAATCCTGTGCCTTTGGTTATTCTTTCACATCTGTGTGAGTTCTTAATTATTTTTAGGCTGCACATCTGAATGGAACCTAGATTCCGCTTCTAAGATTATGTTTTGTCCCTGACATACATCTTATTTCTCTTACTGGCTTGTTTCTCTGTTGGTCTGACAGTGGTGGGCTTCAAATTTTTTAACAACCAGTTCTCTGCCCTAATGACAGGCTGGGTGGGTTTGGCTAACTCAACATCACTTCTTTGCCTGATAGCCTATATCTGTCATTCATTCATTCATTCATTCATTCATTCATTCATTCATTCAATTTATATTGCTGCCTATTCACCCATGGTGACTCAAGTGGCTTACAGAATATAAAACCACATTTAAAACAATAAACAATAAAAACTAACAAAAAGAATCAAATAAATTAATATAGTACAATATAACAAAATCACCCCCCACCTCCTACCCCCTGCCCCAGAGACAGAAGATCACATGAGCCATTTAATGGGTTCCATCCTGCTTTGGGTTCCCCAGGCCCGCTGGCAGAACCAGGTCTTCAGCGCCTTCCAGAAGAGTATTAGAGTGGGGGCTGTTCTAATCTCCGGGGGAATGATGTTCCAGAGAGAGGGAGCCACCACGGAGAAGGCCCTTCTTCTGAGTCCCACCAGGTGCATCTCCCTCAGGGATGGGACCTGCAAAATTGCCTGCCTCCCCACTTGGATGGGTTGGGTAGATGTGACCAGCAAGAGACAGTCCCTCAGATAACCTGGTCCCTCAGATAACCTGGTCCCAAGCCATGAAAGGCTTTAAAGCTGACAACCAGCACCTTGAATTGCACCTGGAAGCAAATTGGCAACTAATGAAGCTCCTGCAGGAGAGGTGATTCATGTGCACACCGGGGTCTGCACAAAACCATGCAGCCCCATGTAGAGCGCATTGCAATAGTCAAGACTGGAAGTGCCTAGGGCATGAGTAACTGTGAGTAGGGACTGTTGGTCTAGGAAAGGGTGTAACTGGTGCACAACCTGCAGTTGTGCAAAGGGCCTCCTGGCCATGACCACCACCTGCTCTTCAAGCAGGAGTTGTGAATCCAGGAAAACCCCTAGATTACACACAGGGTCTGTTTGGGGGTAGTGCCACCCCATCCAAGACCAACGGTGGCAATTCTCCCTGAGCCAATGAACCCCAAACCCAGAGCCACTTGGTCTTGCAAGGATTTAGTTTCAACCCGTTGCTCCCCATCCAGCCTCTAACAGCCTTTAGAGGGAGGATACAGCATCACTTAACTCACCATGGGCAGAGACATACAGTACAGCTCCCTCTGGACTAATGAGTTAAAGAGCTGTCTCTAGACATTCATTTTAATAAGATTTTTAGAAACCTGCAGTTGAAAGTTTTTCATGTCTCCTTACCCTGAAGACCCAATTTCAATTGGAATTTAATCCCAAACTGATTGCACTTTTAGCATTTCTCTTGATACTTCTCCAAAATGCAACCCTAAGAAGCCACATCTCCCACTCCCCCCCCCCCGTCTCTCACACATACACTCAACAGTGATGGGATTTGCCAGTTTGCCAAACTATGCAGAATCATAACAACTGGTTTGCCTGAACCGGTCCGAACTGGCAGCAGTCCACCTCTGGTCCTGCTTTACACTTTAGACGTGGGGTGTCAAACTCACATCATCATAGTGGCATCATTTGATGTATTGGGACTTTTTTCTCCTTCACTAAATCGGGCATGGGCATGGCCAGCATCTGGCCCGCAGGCTGGGAGTTTGACAGCCTTGCTTTAGACAGTATTGTTGATGTTCCCCAGAGTTCCTTCCTTCAAAATACTGCCATTGACCAATGACACTGAGATATCTAGGAAATCTTTGTTCTTCACATTGGTCAATTTTTTTCAGTTTACAAACTGCTTTATATTTGGTATCCCGTTTATATTTTCAATAGATTCAGAGTATGGTGCAATGATGCAGTCCCATACAGTTATGTCTTGGGACCATTATTATTAATGGTCCTGGACCATTAACATTTTTACTGTGACCTAAATAACAGAATTAGTCAACTACTTTTCAAATTTTCCAGTGACATAAAGTTTGAAGGTAGGGCCCATGCTCAAAAAGGCAGAATGAGATTGTAATCTAGTCTGGATAGTTGAAGGACTAAAATCAATGAAAAAATCAATATTTCAACATGGAAAACATAATCTTCATTTAGGGAGAGAAATATAGAGTCCTCATTCCATAGCATTGTGTTGGAGAAGAATTGGTGATGTTCATAGACACAATAGTGTGATACAATGACTAGAAGGTGTAATCCTTTAGAATGAACCTTTCTAACAAAGACATGTAAAATCTTTATATTCCTGTCAATTTTACATGGGTGAGACACTTGGGATGTTCAGTCTGAGGAAACTGAGGAGAAAGATGAGATTAGTGTTCAAATACAAAAAAGAGTGGCATAAAGAAGATGGTGAAGAACTATTTTCCATTAGTTCCACAGAAACTAAGTACAAATTACAACCACTTAGATTTCATTTAATTATAAGAATAAATTTCCTGGCAGAAACAGAAAGTCTGCCCACAGAAATTATAGGTTTTCTGTCTCTGGACAACCAACTTTAAAGAAAAGTTTAATTTAAAGCCAGTTAAACTTTCCTACAGACATTAATCCTATGATCTTTGTGGTCACTTCTATTTCCACAGTTCTACAATTTTGTGAACTTAACCCATGCTGAGGGCGATACTTGCCCTTTGATTAGTGTGCTTGGGGCACAATTCTAAAAAATTGGCCAGACCAGCACAAAGATTTGATTTTCTTTAGATTGAATTACATTAAACATAGATCATATTATTCCCTAGTCACATATTTAACATGTTCCCATTTTTTTTCTCATTAGAGAGGACAATTATAATAATTGTTATTATCAGTACTGCAGGCTATATAGTAGGCTAGGCAGGGAAAATATACAAGGCCAGCCAAGTAGCTCTTTGCAAAACCAAATCTCATCTGCCATTTTCTGCTTATGCAACTCTCCAATTAAACTAATGTGTACGTTTTCCTCCGTGTATTCTCACTGACACTGTATATCAGCAGCACAATAGGGATGATGTGCTTCCCAACATAGTCCCTAAGTAGTGCAAAATGTATCAAGCAGCTACTTTGTTAATTGGTACAGGGTTCAGAAATCAGATGCTAGTTCTTTACCAGGCACAATTTTCACTGCCTAAAAAAGTGTGAGGGGGCCAACTTTTCCCCCATCCTGATTGTCTCCCAAATCACAACACAGGTGGATCTGTAAGTCAGCATTTGCTTCCTACCCAGTTAAGAAAATAAAGGTGCAAAATGTGCTTATTGTACTCTGCATACACACACATGATGAGAACAGCATCATTTGGTGGTAACTCAAAGACACCAAGAAGAGGCAGGATAGGGATCACAAATTGGGAGAAAAGTGCCTTTTCTGATGATGATGATGATAACAACAACAACAACAACAACAACAACAGCCTTTATTGTCATTGTACATCATGTATACAATGAAATTGATTCAAGGATGAGAGAAAAACGCTTTAATTCAGCAGTATGGAAGGCCTATCTACTTTGTTTGTCTTTAACTGGGAGAATGATCCTGTTTGGTTCTCTTGTTTCATTCCACTTTTTACTTCTTCCCCCTCCCCCTACTATGACAATGAAAGCCAGTTTGGTGTAGTGGTTAAGCAACAGATTAGAACCCAGGAAGCTCTAAATTCTAGTCCTCTCTTAGGCACAAAGAAAGCTAGATGGCCTTGGGTCAGTCATTCTCTCTCAACCATAGGAAGGAGGCCACAGCAAACTACTTCCCCCCAAAAATGTTGCCAAGTAACTGCAGAGACATGTGCAGGCAGTTGCAACACTCACTTGAAGACAAACATATATGCCTCCCAAAACCCCAACGTATGTGAACAGAAGATTCAGAGATGCTGGTTTTTTAATCACAGGAGGAAACTTTCTTAATAAGCTTCTATACTTAAACCTTAATCATCTCTTGATGGTCTTAATTATTTTGGTTCCCCTTCCAGACATGTTTGTTCTGTAAGAGATGGACTTCAGGGAATGGACTGGAGAACTATAACCAGAAGTGAGAGTTTGGTAATTCCATTTTTGTGTGTGTGAACGCTTAGACTTCAAGAAAAGAAATCAAGTCTACAAAGCTTTTATGTAATGCCAGCAATTTTATCTTTAGCAAAAAGGAGATTCAGTGCTAAAAGATGTTGGCTGGGACTTGCCTTCCAGTCAGCTGAATCAGATGCCCTCAGATTACAAGAAGTCACATGAAGATCTAAAGGAGACATAATGACAATGTTCTGACAATCTTCCATGTCTGTGAAAAAAAAATGGAAAAAAGATTGTTTGGGGGTTCACATAGGACTTTGATAGCAGTTATTAACTGAGATGTAAGGGTCCTTTTTAAACCATGAAAAGTTATATATTCTGAACAAGTGCCTACTGTCAAGGGTTTGAAATTTTCCTTTCTTCCTTAGATTTCAGAATAATACTTGTGTAAACTGGAAATATAAATGCAGATGAAGTGATGAAGATGACAACCACAAAGATTTCTCCTTGGCAAAAGTGCTGTGAGAAATAATTCTGTAGCATCATTCTCGGCTTCAAGTTGATTTCATTTTCTTTTGTGCATATATTCCTTTGAATCAAAGGCAAAGATGAGGAATTGACATGCAGCACTATTAAAACTGAGCTGCTTTGGATTCTTGGTGAGATACAGTTAATTCCAGAAAGATTCAAATGGGATCCAGATATAATTGAAATAATATATGGAATATATTAAAATCAGGAAGTTTTAAATTAGTACCATTGATTTCAATAGGCCTACTCTATGTTAATGTTTGCAATACATTCATTAACCAAACAAGGAAAGAAAATGTAATTCTTTTTTGGATCTTCTGAAGTTCTTTCTAACCCCATAATAGCAGCTGTTCTTTGGGCCACATAATCTGGAAGGGGAGGAAAAGGGGGGTTCAGAATGGAGCAGGAAGTATTTATAGGTATGTTCCGGGGGAATTTGCTCTGGAATGATTTGGCTAGACCTAGCCCATTTTCAAATTTAACAGCAATAGCAATAGCACTTGGACTTACATACTGCTTCACAGTGCTTTACAGCCCTCTCTAAGCAGTTTACAGAGTCAGCATGTTGCCCCCAACAATCTGAGTCCTCATTTTATTGACCTCAGAAGGATGGAAGGATGGGTCAACCTTGAGCAGAAGGATCAAACTTCTGGCAGTTGGCAGAATTAGCCTACAATACTGCATTCTAACTACTGTACCATCATTTTATTTTGCCAGTTTTTTCCCCACCAAACCAAATTTGTTCCTGTTGTGTTCAGCATTCAAAATACTATATTACTAGCAAAAAGAGCCCTGAACACCTTTACAGAATTTCTTTCCCATATTCCAAAGGATTGGAAGAATAAAAAGTGAATGCTTATATTATTTAAGTGGTTTCCACTTTTATAAGTAAAGATTTCAAAATAGATTTTGGCTTAAAGAATGTATTTATTTATTAAACATAGCACACACGCACCCCATGACTGGCTGACTCTTACTGGCTTACCTGGTATATAATAAAATAGCATTAAGATATCCATTGACAATTCAAAGACAATAATAACAGTATAAACCTCACCCCAAAAGGAAATCATATGCAAACAGAAAATGGATAGAGAAGGGATGTCAAACTCAATTTCATTGAGGGCCACATCAGGATTGTGTTTGACCTCGGGGGATTTGGGGGGGGCTGTGGCCAGAGTGGGCATGGCCAGGGTGGGCCATTTTTGCTCTGATTTTGCTGGCAGAAGGCTGCAGGAGGCCGTCCTGGCCAAAAACGGAGCCTGGGAGGAGCACACATGACCCTCCCGAGCTCCATTTTTGCTGGCAGAGGGACCGTAGGCTGGTCCTTTGCTGTTTCCAGGGTGGCCCCACATGCCAGATCTAAGCACCTTGTGGGCCTTGAGTTTGACATCCCTGGGGATTGCATTACAGCTCCACAGGGTCCTGAGCTATACTGGCTGCAGGTTCAGTTCAAGGTGTTGATCATTACCTTTAAAGCCCCCTGTGGCATAGGTCCAGGATATCTGAGGAGCTATCTTTCCCCAGTGGGATTGGCTATCCTACTCCTGCTGTCAGAAAAGGCCTATTATGGACCCCATCAGCCAAGAAATTGTGCTGGTGGCGTCCAGGAGAAGACCCTTTTCTGCCATGGTCCCGTCCTTGGGAACATCTTTCTGCAGGAGGTGAGATTTGCACCAGTGGTGGGTTGCCCCTGGTTCGGACCGGTTTGCATGAAACGGGAGTAAAACTGGTGGGAGGCTCCACCCACCAACCCCTGACATCATCAGGAAGCTTCTGCGCATGCGCACAGCCCCATTGCAAACTGGTAGTAAAGCTAAGTAGAACCCACCCCTGTTTTGCACCCTCTCATTGGCATTTCTTACTCAGCATGGAAATGTGAGAAGACATGGGTACACAACTTGGCACCCTACAGATATATTCAGATTGCTTGAATTTGGCTCTCCAAATAATTTTCATAGGCAAAGAAACAGGGTTAGATAATTTATCATGCAACATTATGGCTGTCAACTTACATTACTGTAAGTCATGAAATGTGTTAAGCTACAAACTGTTGTTTATAAATCATAATGTTTGCTTCATACATCACACTAAACCCAATCTAAACAGGTCAAATTTTAATTTAAGACAATGCATGAACCAAACCAGTTGGTTTAACCTGGATCTTCCTTCTTCACTGCAATCTGAAATCACTCCTAGCAGCCTCTTTTTATTTATTTATACAGACACTTTCCCCAGATTAAAAAGAACAAAAGGTCATGAGATCCTAATCAACTAGAAGCCCTTCCTTTCACTTTCATTTTTTTCTCCCAAAGTTTATCTGCCTATCCAGACTATGGTGTTAATGTGAATTTGATGCAAATTGTAAAAGACTGTGACCTCGGGATAACTGATGCTGTAAACATGATTTGAAAAACATGACACCACTTTTCATCAATTTGTTCAGGCAAATCTGATTATTCACTTGGACTGGGTAGAGATGATGACTATTATTATTAGCCTAAGATTAAAATGCAAATCAGTGCTCACCAAGAAACATTTCAAGGGAGAGAACTACTGGCTTGTTGTGCATAAGTGTTAATCCTACAAGGCCTTCTAAAACTGCAGAAGAACATGGAAAGAGAACAACAGTTCCCAAAATAAAGTTACACAAAAGCATCTGAAAAAGCATGCCAAATTCTGCATACTGTATTATATGTGTGTGTTAGTGGAATATTGCAATGTGAAGGTAATTCTGTTCATTTAGGGGAAAAACAGAAATATCAACCAATCCTGTATCTCTCTGTAGAGAGCAAGCAGGGTGAAGAACCATGTGTGATCTCTTCGATCTGCTACCTTGCTTCTGGCAGTAACCAATTTCAGACTCGTACTACGTGCTTGTGTTTTGTTTTTATGGCAGAAAATCATACACATGCCTGCTTTGTATATAAAAAAAATGGTATCATGAGGGCATACTTTGGAAGACATCTACTAAACCTGAATTTGATGCTATATCAGAGCTAATTTATATTGAAAATTGGATAGTGCAAAGTAGAAAACTTGCTGCAACCCTTCCTGAACAGGAAAAACAGACAGATCAGTATTTTGGTATTAAGGCTGATAGATCAGGTTAGCACTCTGGGCTGACACCTCACATGCTTTGGTTCTGCTCTAAGCAGAGAGTCAGTTCATTTCTTCCTACTACAACTCTAGTAAAGACATTAGCAAATGGTCATGATTGCATGAAATTTGCAAGAGAGCACCTCTTCTGAACCCTGAAGATCAGATCAGATCAGATCAGAAGAATATATAGAATGCTTTTGTGCAGGGAGTGTTTACAAATTCATTCTTAAGACATAAAGAAAGAGAATGTGTGTGCTGCTCTACTTTCTTTGGGACTTTAGGTGAAATTTGCACAATGTTTCAAATATTGAGGCTATTTCTGTGTAAGTTGTGCTAAAATGTGCAAAAGTAGCTTGCAAAAATAAAAAGTAGAAAGCCAGAAACTATCTTGCCTCACTGCCCTCTATAAATGAACCATGCCTGGATAATCTTCATGAAGACATTCCTTAATTGGAAACTGGAATGGTCAGTTCACTTATTTAAAGTTTGTGGGAAGTACTATGTTTTTTCCCTCCTTTTTTTCTCTCCCTGACGTATTCCTTTTAGATCTGAAATTAAACAACCCTCTAAAGGAGTTTCTTGAGTAGCCTTGTTCATTTCAGTTGGAGATAGTCTAGACACCTAGAACATCCTTTGACTCATACTGTAGGTAGGCTTTCACTGAAGAATATAGACATCTGTTGGTCTGCACAGAGCATGATCATTTTTTTGCTGCCTCAGAAGGCCTTTGGACTGAAGCACAGCATTTGGCATGAGGACAACTAAGATGGAGTTTACCATCTTAGTTGATTCTGTGGTTACTTCCCCAAACCCCCATAACTTTAACCTTAGACTTTCTACTCTTAACCTCACCCCATTCCTATGAGGTCTGTAAGGGGCTTGCATAAGCGCACCAACATGCCTACCATTCCTGTCCTACTGTCCCCATTTATTCGTATCCTTATCCTGTATTCATAATCATGTTTATACTTATATCTGTAATCTTAAACATGTTTGACAAATAAATTAATATATAAAACTAAAAAAACCCCAGGCTGAACCTGATTCTCTCAACTTGCTCTGCCTCTTTTGGCATTCCAACTATTGCCACTCTGTAATGATGGTGTCTCCTTACATTAGCAAGTTCCTATGATATTGGGACAGTCCCTAAGTCCATGCTATAAAATACTTGGTACCTCACAAGATATTTAAAAGAGAAGAAAACTTTCTGTTTTGACATTGAGACAACTCATCTTAAACTTCCAACTATTTATGAGTATCTATCTATCCCTAGCTGAGTTCAGAATTTTGGAAAGCCACCAAGAAATTTCTAGAAAATTTTTGTCATAAAAGTTATTTGGGTAAGTCCACAAAAGTCACTAGGAGTGAAGTCGATCTCAAAGGGGTCTTTATTTTACCACTACATAAAACCATTCCTATGGTATTTTGTTGAAGCCAAGCAAACAGCTAAATTCACAGTTATTACAAATTAATTATTTAAATCCATAGATAACAAAACTCCCCTCTTTCTTTTTGTCACTATAGGTACTGGTAGTTGTAGGAATAAATAAATAAAATTGAAAAGTTCTTTTGCTTCTCTTACCTGAACAATCCCTTGTCATGCAGAGGAAGCCAGCTTGCTTCCAAGTCTTTCCTATAATTTCCTTGTCTACTCATCTGTTCTGTGCATCGAAGGGTGATGAACTATCATTACCATAGCAACAGCAGTTGATTTCCTAATACCCTAGCAACCTCATGCATTCTGAGGTAAAAAGGTTGTCTGAGGTACCTGACAGATTAGGGGCTATTTGGGGCTTATTTCCCATCATTCAATTGTGCCATGATATTAGATATGGCTATAGTTTATTGGAACTTATGCAAAGTAGGGAGCTCAGGAATATTTTTTTATTCACATTTATATGCCGCCCTTCTCCCAAAGGACTCGGGGAAGCTCACAACAATAAAACAACAACAGTAAAATAAAGTAAAAATAATCCAATTAAAAACCCAACAATTAAAACTAAAATTCCTAACAGATCAGGAGATTTGTTGAAAGAACCATGTCTTCAGGTTACCGCGGAATAAGAAGGAGAGTTTCTATCCTCTTAAACCAGCTTTTCTAAGTCTGGTACCAGATAGATTCTTCTGTCTCCAGAAGATTGCTGCACAGTGCAAAGTCAGTTGCTGCCTTCTGAGCTAACTACATCAGTGGTGGGTTGCTACTGGTTTTACTACCAGTTCACTGATGGCGCACTTCATGCTTCATGCACATGTGCATGCACTTTGCAAAAACTGTCCACTTCCGTGTTTCTACTGGGGAAAGCACAGCTAATTTGTGTGGCAATCCACTCTGCTGCGCTAATCAGCTGAGAAGATAAAGGTAAAAAAGGAACCCGGGCAGGCGGGTGGGTGGGCCAATCTGAACGTTGGGAGGAACCGGTTCGCTACCAGGTGATCTTCGGTGCTACCGGTTTGCCCAAACCACTGTATACCAGTAGCAACCCACCATTGAACTACATGATGACACCAAATGCTGCTCCTCTGGGCCACATTTATTGGCTTTTCTTTCTGTTATGTTTATCATATATAGGAGCTGAATGTTCATTCTCAAAACAGTTTTGAGAACGAAGGCGAATAGACATTAAGCACAGCATCGGTATTGTCCCTCTTACAGAAGTATGGCAACTGGCTCTCACAGTTCCTTGGGAATGACAGCAGCTCCTTTCCTAACAAAATGTATGGATGTAGGTACATATAGTGGTTGTCAATAGTATGGTACCTATATATCAGTCGTCTTCTTGCAAAGTATCTATGTTATTCTGTTCTAGCCGTTGAGTTCTACAAATCAAAGGAAGAGTGGGAAAGAGTTTATCTTCTCTATCCTAGTCTTTCTGCCATTTGATTCTGCACTCTAGATTCTAGAGGGATTCTAGGATTTTAATATCCATTTTGCATGAACTTTCCTCCACATTTTACCAAAAAAGCTGACTATAACAAATGAACTTAACCTTTTCAAGTGCAGAATGCTGGAGAACAACAGTTCCCAGTCCTCCACAGTGTTCCTAGTTTCATTTGATGATGTTTTATAATGTTAGTGTACTGTTTAAGCATCTTTACGATCGTTCAAGAATCTGGAGATGAGTGTATCATCTACACAACCATTTCACATTTCAAGAGCAGTTGTGATACTCACCAGCAATTTTCCATGATCTAAGAAGCTGTCCAGTGTTTTTAAAATAGGATGCATAGATAATTTCTAGTCAAATAGAGGGCTGCTGCTATTGTTTAGCAAAACTTCCTTGGCTGAACAATGAACACATTTCATCTTGTGCAAAATTCTGCAACCAGAATTAAGTTAAGGGATTGGAAGAAAAACCTGCAATACAATAGAAGCATAATGAAGAAGATGCAGACTACAGTTTCATTTAACAGTGAACTAGAAAATAGGATTTATAGAAGCAGAGCATATAAGGCAGTTACAAAACCTGCTTGGCTAAAGGGAACACAGAAGTGAGAGAAACATAGGCCTCTTCTTACCTTCTTACAGCATACTGTCTATACTGTTAATATATTATTATATCAAGTAATTCTTATGCTAAATATGATCCTGTTTTTAAAAAAGAAATACTGATTCTGAGCAGAGTGGGATGGAGAACAAGGCTAAAACTGTAATGCATAGAATAATGATCTTTTCCTTCTCAGCTGCAGTCATGACAAAAGTCACCAAATGACTGTCAGAAAAAGGGAAGCCACCAATGTTTCTAAATGTTGTAAGTTAACATTGCTGTAATGTTTTCATGTGTTTAAAATGTTTTACATGTATTGTTTAGGCCAGTGTTAGCTAATCTTTTCCAGACCTAGCCCAAAGCACCCCTGTGCGTGCGTGTGCTAATGCACACCCGTGCACCCATACCCCCAAAATGCAATGTGTGCATGGGCCCCATTCATGTGCCCCACCCCCCACACATGCACACCCACCCCCCTTCATGTCCCCCACCCCCTGCACATGCATGGCAGAGACCCAAAGACCA
>JANHZT010001943.1:0-10087 GCA_032468215.1 Stegonotus admiraltiensis | reverse complement strand
ATTTAAAACCCCCGTTAAAACTTCCAAGAAATCAGGCCAAGTCGGCTAAGCGGAACAGATGTGTTTTGAGGGCCCGGTGGAAGGTCTGGAGGTCCGGAATCATACGTAACAGCATAACAGCATAATGGGGCAAACATGCCATATGAGCTTTTAAGCTGCAAATCAAGATAATGAGGAGGATCAATTCATCTGTAGAAACTTTTCACAATGGTGCCACCTTAGCTTTCTAGTCTTTTTTTTAAAAAAAGATAAATGTTGTGAAGCAAAATGCCAGTCTCTTACTACCATCTTTATTTATAAGAATCCTTCCGAGCCCCAGAGATTGAAAAATTGAAAAAAAGTGTTTAGTGACAATTTGGCATTTGTCTGAAAAGTTTGTGCTCAGAAACAAAAAAAGGAAAAAAGAGAGAGAAAGAAACTTTGAGATGATTCTCCATTAAGGTGTAACAAACATGTACCCAATGATTATTTTGTGACTGGTTATGACTCCATAAAAACAATTTATAAACAGAGAAATCCCTCCTAGCAGCTTTTTTTGAGAGAGTACCCATAATATATTCCCCAGATTCCAGATATCTTTGTTAGATCCAAAAATGTCTTCCACAGAGTCCCCAAATAGCTTTGAAGAGTTATTTTAAATGTAGGTCTCTCATTATACAATTGCAACACATTAATTTTACTTTGACCTACCGCACAAGTCTAGGACTAAAGTCACTGCATCCTCAGAGGCTATGTCGGCCCATAGTTAAACATGTTCAAAATACCATCTGCTAAATTGTAATATATCCTTATTATCTTCCCCCCACCCTAGCTGGAAAATACAATTAAAGAATGCCAAAGTATCTACATGTTTCTGGAGCCAGTTTGGCCTAGTGGTTAAGGCACCTGGCCAGAACCCCAGAGATTGTGAATACTACTCTAACCATAGGCATGAAACTCAGCTGGGTGTCTTTGGGCCCAGTCACTCTCTCTCAGCCCAACTCAACTCACAAGGTTATTGTTTGAGGAAAAATAGGAAGAAGAAGGAGAATTAGGTATGTTTGCCACTTTGAATTATTTATAAAAATAATAAAAACAGGAAATAATAAATAAATAAATAAATAAATAAATAAATAAATAAATAAATAAATAAATAAATAAATAAATAAATTTTTAAAAAGGTGGGAAACCCAAGGGACTATACAACTTAAAAAATAGACAAAAGACAACAACAGTTGACTTGTTACCCCTGAAGGCAGTAATTTGATCCAATGTCAAATCTCATATATTAGTGATAATCTTACACAATTCAACAATATTTCAGTTTTTGAATGATAGAGTGATCCCAGTTTTCATACATTTTTGCTACAGTTTTTAAACATTTTTGAAGTGGGATATGGAGGTTTCATTAAAGAGCCTGAGGTTTTCCTTTACAATGAAAGCATCCTATTCCTGCTGATGCCAACATTTTGGTCTTATGTTTAATCTTTGTGGCATGTCCCCAGCAAAGGAATTTTTGATGATGATGATGATGATGATTGCTCATTTAATTTACCCTATTGTAATATACCTACCCTATTTGTAATATAGTTTATGTCTACAACAGAGAGATGATAGAGAGAGAGAGAGAGATACAGAGAGAGAGAGATTAGATTGAGATTGAGATTAGATAGAGATAGATGAGAAAATAGATGATAGATAGATAATGATACAGATACAGATTAGATTGAGATATAGATTAGATAGAGATAGATGAGGAAAATAGAGATAGATAGACAGACAGACAGACAGACAGACAGATTTTGAAGTGTGTCTGTGTCACACAGATAAATTTGTCTGAATTTATTTCTTTATTTCTGTGAATTAATTCCTGTACAGGAATTTTCTGTGAATTTATTTCTTTATTATCTAATCTTCATTTTTCGGAAGATAAATTCTTTTCAGGGTAGGAATTATCTGGAGGAATTTTATTCTTCAAAGCCTTGGGCCTCACTAGTAGAAATGGTTCTGATTTTCTTGAGAAAGAAGCTTTTAGGTATTCTTGTCTGTTCATTCTTTTAATTTTTTGTTTCTGTTGAGAGATCTACGTAGTTAGGAATGTGTTTATGTATTTTTATACAAATTTTCTGGTCTATGACCAAATAAAGATTGATTTGATTTGATTTACACAAGCATAATATTCACAGACCTAGCATGAAATTAAAAGATAAGCAGGACCTCAAAGAGTAGAAGACAAAAGGGAGGGAATAAAAGACTAATTTATTTAACACCAAAAACAAAGCCTACCTCTTGTAGTTTTGTCCCATGTGGGAAATGGAAAGTTACTTCCACGTGTAGGACCGATCATGCTCTGGAAATCTGACAACACAGATGTACTGCAACTCACAGTGACTAATTCTAACAAGCTGCTCACAGTGTGACAAAAGGCAGATATTCTGGCATTTTCATCTCTAACCACCTGGCTTGGACAAACACTGCCTACAAATACCACATATATCATCTGGGATGGACTCAAGAGGTGGAGTGAAGAATTCAAGGGCTAGAGAGTTGAAAGCTGTTTTTTTTTTTCTTCTGGGCCAAGGATTACAGGGTGAGGTTGGGGGTTGGGAATGTTGTGAGCTATTTTGCAAATGAATCATTCCATAAGGCCATGAATTATTTTGTGCATTGTGGAGAACCTCTAAACATCAGGGTATCAGCTCATGAAGTCTCACAATGACATTCTGAGAGGAAACCAATCTTTTAAGGGTTTATAGTATTTTATATTTGCCTTCATAAATATTTGACTGAAAGCACTACACAGAATAATTTAACCCTGTCAAAAAGTAATCTGAGCTTGCAGATACTGCAGCTTAATGGTATCTCATTAGTGCAAATATAAAATAGAAAATCTAATCTGGATTCTCTGGTTAGAGATGATTTGGAATTAAAATGTCCTTATCCAATCTTTGTTTTTCCATTACTTTTGACTTTTCTATATTTTGGGAACATAGAATATTCTGTACAGATAGTCCCAACTGCAATTGGGACCAGCATTTCCGTGGTTAAGCAAGTGAGTTGGAATCAATTGTATGACATTTTGCCACAGTTGTAAAGCAAATCACTGCAGTTGTTAAGGGAATCACATGGTCATTAAATGAATCTGGCTTTCCCCCATTGCCTTTACTTGTTGGAAACCAGCTGCAAAGGTTGCAGATGGGGACCACATGATTCTGGGAAGCTACAATTGTCGTAACTATATGCCAGTCGCCAAGTGCTAAAATTTTGATCACATATAACTGTGAGGATGCTGTGATAGCCATAAGTGCCAGGACTGGTCATAAATCTCCTTTTCAGTGCCATTGTAACGTTGCTATATGAATGTACACTGAGAGTGTATGCACCAAAGACAAATTCCTTGTGTGTCCAATCACACTTGGCCAATAAAGAATTGTGTTCTGTTCTGTTCTGTTCTGTTCTGTTCTGTTCTGTTCTAAATAGCATCATTTTGTGAATAGTCAAATCCTTTTATCAGAGTGCCTATAACATGTTCTAAAAATTCCAGCTGTGTCTCATGAAGAGTTTGGAGTTTTCAGTTGAAGGACTTTCTTTCCTAGAACGTATTGTAATAGCGGTAAGAATAAGGATTTTCTTTTCTCCCTGATGCTGATTGGAGTGTTGCAATATCCAGAATCTACAGTCTATTAGAGCATAATTGCAATTAACAATGAGACTTTTCCTCTCTTTTACATCATGTCTTGCTGGGCAAGAAAAGCCTTAAAAACCACTGCAGAGTATACATAATTATGCCCTAGGACTACAGTCATAAATCACAGACAGTTACTGCGGTCTATCTCACCTTCTAGACAGGAAACAAATTTCCTGCCTCTAGATGATTAGCATTACCAGGAGTAAGATAATATGAAATAATTTTTGTAAGGAGCATCATCTGTGTCACATCAGAGTATATTTTTTCCTTCAGGTCAAAACTCAACACATATTTAGCATTGTTTGTAGAGCCATTACCTGGTTATAACATCTGGAAATGTTTAAACCATAGAGTCCTTTCATTATTTATACAGAGAACTATACTAGAAACTCCACCTTCTATTCCAGAGTTTTTATCAGCTCCACCAGTAGCACAAAAGGTGTTTTCACATCCTTGAGATATTGAAAAGAGCAAGGCATTAATCCTTGGCACATAAATACAAACGTGCTTTTTGCTTGATAAATTATACAATCATGTGTTGGATTTTTCCGGAACATTTCCTATCTGCCAATCTCTTTATCAATTATTTTGATATCTCAGGGAGAACTGGATCTTGCATATCAGTTGTCATCTTGGAAGACATTAGTGCCAAGGTCAATCAGAAAATCTAAAACATCCAGGAAATCTGCTACTGAATGTGTCAGGCCAAGCACAACTCATTAGCCATATGAAATATATTTTAATTTTAATTTACTGTGGCTTTAGGATACTTAATAAAGAAGCCAAGAGTGAAAACAATTGATCTAGTATCCAGTTGGCCTTTTTCAGTATAAAACTATTCAAGTGCACCTAAAAAGATGGAACTTTTTTGACTTGTCAAAAAAGGAAAAAATGGAAGAGTAAGAAATAATCTCCTGTTCTGCAGCCTGACTCCTTCCAGATGGAACTATTACATTTGTGAATTCCCAGCCAGATTTCTTAAAGACTCCTGGAAGTTTTAGCCCAGCTTGGTATATTGGAGGTGGGTTTTTTTCTGATTTCGCCCCCCCCCCCATTCAGGACCAATCGGAAAAGGATTTTTTTTCCTTTTTCTCTTTCCTCAGGAAAAACTCATTATAATAACTGTGGAGGATCTTCACAATGTTTCTAGCTGTAGAAAAGCCTCTGCAAATAATTTGCTGAGATATTTTCTGTGGAATCTTTCAGGTATTAGACAAAAAGGTGTTCTGTTTGGTCTTTGGAATAAGTTGTTAAAGATGAGCTTGCAGTGTTTTTTTAATTGGGTTTTAACAATTAAACAATTCTTATTCAACTCTTATGCATGATTGTGACTATTTACATATCATCACACTAATGTTCTCCTATAGCCAGAGATGGCTAAATTTTTGCCGTTGCGTGCCAAAAGTGGGGGGAGTGGGGGGGATTGCGCACGTGTGTTCCCACACCCATAATTCAATGTGCCCCATCCCCGCATGCTCCCCCCACTTTTGGCACGTGATGGCACAGTGGGTCAGGTAGGCCCATTTTTCACCCTCCCCAGGCTCCAGAGGCTGTCTTGGAGCCTGGGAGGTGAAAATAGCCTTCCCCACCCCCTGGAGGCCCTCTGGAGCAGGAAACAGAAAGTTTCCCAAGTTCTGGTGGGACTGGAAGGCCCATTTTTCGCTCTCCCCAGGCTCCAGAGGCTTTCTTGGAGCCTGGGGAGGGTGAAAAGGGCCTTTTTCACCCCCCCCCCGAGGCCTCTAGAGGCAGTAAACAGCCAGTTTCCCAACTTCCAGTGGGACTGGAAGGCCCGAAAATTAGCTGGCTGATGTGCACATGCACGCTGGAGCTGAGCTACGGCAACACTCGCGTGCCCACAGATATGGCTCTTTGTGCCACCTGTGGCACACATGCCGTAGGTTCACCACCACGGTCCTATACTCTATATAATTTTACAAAATCTACTATCTCTATTTCCCTTTTTTTCTATCTTCAATCCAATTTTACCATTTCTCCCATGTTACATAAAAGTCCGAATCCATCAGTCCTTTCAGTTCCAATGTCATTTTATCCCTCTCGGTGCAATCTAATATCTTTCTAATTATTAAATCTTTGGAGGGTGTGTGAAGTTCTCCAACATTGCACAAATGCCAATCTTGCTGCCGTTGTCATATGTAGAATAATATATGTTGTTTTTTTTTCGTATTTCTTTTTCATTATTCCTAGAAGAAACAATTCTGGTGTATATTCTGTCTGGAAGCCTGTTACTTCCTGTATCCATATATGTATGATCCGAAACAAAAAAATATTGGATGAAAATACATAGAGCTTGTGGTGTTTAATAGTGTTAATAACTGTGGTGTTCACCAGAGCAACTGATTTTGTTTCTGCTCAAAAGCTAAAATTTCTAGTTGGCACTTATTTGTATTTGAAGTGGTATTAAAATACTGCATTTTATTCTTCGTGTGATCAGCTTCTTGTAGACAAGAAACTGTTGAATACTTTTTATAAATTAAATTGCTGAACAAATAAGTAAATGCTACACTTTACTAAGATGGCTGCTATTTTTTTTTAATATCTCACTGCTAAATACTAAATGTTCAGCATGCTACAATATTTGTCTATCTTTTAAAAACACCTTGTTTTGGAAGTACTGTTCTGCTCATCTGCAAACTGAACTGACAAATTCTTAAATAAAGCTAATATAATTGATGGTTTAATATTTTCATAGTCAACTGTCAGATTTGTCTGTATCAGCCAGGTGGTTCAGATGAAAGGTTTGGGCTGCTGAACTCTGAAACTGAAAGTGTAAATCCAGATGAATGTTCTTTAGCCTCACCCCTTCCAGTTGTGTTTCTAGCAGGAGCATTTCTTCTGGAACATTCCAATATTTCCAGATTGCATGAATAATACTGGCTAGAGATGATGGGATTCCAAAACATCTGAAGGGCTCCAAATCATTCCCATTAAACCTTGAAATTAATCAATTGAAGTTATTGTCCAAGTCACTGGCCAGTTTGTTACTTCTATTCCTGAATCACATGCCCTAATGTTTCTATCAATCTCACAGGGAAGTATCATTAACCTGAGAAGCCTTCTAGCAAAAATGATTTTAATGAGGTGACTGGCTTCAACTGTAGTTTCATCAGCTTTAATCTACATTGTACAATTACCTGAATTAATTGAATTACAATTAATCTTCAACAATAGTTGTTTTTTCATTCTTCCTCAGTTAATAATTGAAATATATGACAGAAAAATGTCATTATCCCAGCCTCATGCTACCAATATTATTGATTCTAAATACATATTACAGAAGACAAAGTATCCAGTGACTTGTCTGAATAGTGGTATGAATGAGTGGAGGGAAATCTATTTGACTCGCATTTTAATCTAAGTGCAACTATTCCGATACAAACCAAAACTTTATACCCTGTTATTCACACTTTACTAAACATTGTACTTCGGTTATGCATTTATGCAAGAAAGGGGCTTATCAGATGTATAGCTGGAAAAACAAGAAATGGAACACCACCAAAATCTTCCCACCTGCACAGCTCTTTAGTGGAATTCGAGTACTACTTCTCTCTTCATGCTGCTTATTAAGGAAAGGATTTTGCTCCTTGCACTGTGAATGAACTGGGTTTCCTGTCATCTCCCATGTGGTCTTGTTATTTGTGTATTGACCAGAATTTTATCTGAGGCAGCATGTTGTCATCTGCAAGAAATTACTTCACTCTCGCAGCGTAGTTGGCAACAGCATGTTGACACTCATCGCTGCTTTCTATGAAATCATACAGCTGAACAAAAGTCTCTGACCTCGAAAGGTTCTTGTAAGTGACCAGCTGGGACTGGAGTTCAGCCAGTACTGAATTGTGTAGTAGTTACTGTGATCAAATCTGAAAGGCTTTAATTTGGGGGAGCAGCTGCGGGGGCCGGGCAGCCGCTCCTGCCCTTTGCCCTGTGGCTGCAGCTGCTGCTGCTCTTCTGAGGAGGGGGGACTGTGCAGGAGCTGAATCCGCATGGGAGGAATATCTGTCCGGCGCTGGAGTAAGAGGCTGGCTGGGAAGCGGTCGCACTCTCTTGGCAGAAATGGCGGGGGGGGGGCTGCACTGGCTTGTTCTTGATGGTGGACTGGGTGGGGTGCTTCATTGACCCTCTTCAGGTTTCTGGTACACACATGTGCACCAGCCAGCTGGTCTTTGCGTGCGCATGCGCACCAGAAACCAGAAGACCAGGTGGCCGGCGTGCATGCATGTGCCGGAAACCAGAAGATGCGCATGCTGGGTAGCTGGTCTTTCGATTTCCGGTACACAGGCGTTTCCTCGCACACACTCCCATTTCAACAAACGGTGCTGAAAAGGTTTGCCAACACCGTTCTAGGTTGTTTCTCTCCTTGGTTAGTTTCCATCTATTGTTTCTTGTCCTGCCTAGAGGTGCCTTGGTAAATAGGTTGCCCCCACCCCCCACCTTCCTTGTGCTGAAGGGTTGGAAGGCTGCTATCAAATCACCCCTGGTCCTTGTTTTCACTAGGCTAGGTATACCCAATTCCTGTAATCATTCTTTGTATGTTGTAACTTCTAGGTTCCTAATCTTTAGCGGCCTAGATTTCTTTAGGAAGAGGACACAGCTGGAAGTGATAGTAACCGTCTTAACTCCAATTTCTTCTAATTCCATGATACTTTTTCCCCTTCTCTATTGCAATTAACTTGGTATTCACAAAATCTCGAATTCTGTTGGGACCCTGAGATTTACTGCCAGGTCTGCAGTTTTTCATAATCATGTAGTCATAATCATAAGTTTATTTGTCAAGCATATATAAGATAACAGGTAAAAGTATAAACATAATTTGAATACATGAAAACAGTAAGTAAAAAGGAATATTAGGACAGGGACGGTAGGCACGCTGGTGCACTTCTGCACGCCCCTTACAGACCTCTTAGGCATGGGGTGAGGTCAACAGTAGACAGTTTAAGGTTAAAGTTTTGGGTTAAAGTTATGTTGATATATAGAAAGGCTCAGCCACAGCAGAATCCCTCTAAAGTGTGTAGTGCTTTCTACAAGTCAATGCGCAAGAATGAGGCTGCTGACACCTTTTAGTTGGTGATTTATTCTCTCACTGCAAGCCTTGCTTACTCTACAGTGTTGAGAAGCTCTCTTTCATCTCATCCTGCTCACAGCTGAGTCATCTCTGAGAGCATTTCTAAGATCATCGTTAAGCTATATCGGCAGTTCATTGTTCAGGATTGGTAGCCTCTGCAGTGATTTTTTCCCCCAATTGCAAGACACTTTGCAATAACAGCAAACATGGTTGAAATTCGATATTCTTGAAAAACATTGGCAGAAGACATATTGTTGCAAGACAAGCAGTGGTGGGATTCAGCTAGTTCGCACCTATTCGGGAGAACTGGTTGTTAACTTTCTAAGCAGTTCGGAGAACCGGTTGTTGGAAGAAATCTTATTTTGTTTTTTCCCACTTTACAGGACTAATCCTGTAAGGAAGGCAGGAAGGAAACATTCTGGTGTTGTTTCTAGACTAATCTTTATTGCCCTGCTTATAGAAACTGCCTCCCTGGTTAACCCTTATTACATTGTAACAGCTAAGGTGAACCGGCCATCGACGTGAGTGATGTTGAGTTGGCCACGCCCACATGGTCATATGACCACCGAGCCACGCCTACCCAGCTGGTCATTAGGCAGAGAACCGGTTGTTAAATTATTTGAATCCCACCACTGAAGACAAGTATTACAGCAAGTAGATGGGCTTCAAGTGAAAATGGCAGCATATTAATCAAAGCCCCATAAACGTATTTGACTGAATATTAAAAGAATAACAAGAGTTGGAAGGGGCCTTGGAGCTCTTCAGGTCTAACCTCCTGTCTAACTCTATACCATTTCAGACAAATGGCTGTCCAGTCTCTGGATGGCAACGAAGGACTAGAGTTCAAGATATTTGATGCTCTGTGGTGTTCATGAGATGTTTCCAGCCCAGATTTTTACAACCCTGTTACATCATAGCGATGTTCTGATTTTAATTGAGAATGGCTTAGATAGAAAGCAGAAAGATGTATAGCTACATGTTAAAGCAGGTGTTTTCATAAATAGAAGATCTCAGGTTCAACTCCCAATAAAGTCAGAGAAAGCTAAAAAAAAGAAATCCTTTCTAAAATACTGAAGAGCATCTATTAGTGTGTGCGGGCAGTCCTGCATAAGAGACATCCACGATCTCTCAATAAAAAACCCCTTGTTACATGTGCCTAACTGTCTTTCCAGAAGTGTTTTGTGCTATAAACTTTTTTAAACTACCTGATGTCCACAATCTTCAACATCTATTATAATCCATTTGGGCACTGCCATGTTTAGCAGATGAATCACAAATTGGAATTAAGATTGCCGGGAGAAATATCAACAACCTCAGATATGCAGATGATACCACTCTAA
>JANHZT010001942.1:128527-138846 GCA_032468215.1 Stegonotus admiraltiensis | reverse complement strand
GCTGTTCACCGCCCTGAGTCCTTCGGGAGAAGGGCGGTATACAAATCTAATAAATCTGAATCTGAATCTGAATCTAATCTATCAGTATTTTTTAAGACCCCAGCTCTTATTTCATTTCTGAGCTTTAAAAAGATTTGTGCCAAATTTCTTCTGAATCCTACCTCTTTACAGTAATTTCTATTCAAATGTTGCTTTCTTCTGCACAGGTCTATGCATTTGGGAGTTGCTATTACTGTATCCCTATATTTATAGTTTCTTTGTGTGAAAGCTGCATCATGAAACCTTGAAAAGGCTGCACATACAAATAGATCAGCTGCATACTTCCATTATTTTCTGCCTCATTCAAGCTTCTATTTCTAGAATATATCTGCCCACCTGAGAGTGGTTTGGCCAAGAACTGCTTTTCATCTCTACCTCCTGCTTGAGTGCAGAGATTCAAGGATACTGCAGAATACAGGACGGGCTCAAATCTTAAATGCCAACCACTGTGGGACGTTTGAGGAGAAGGCAACAGTCCAAATGAGCGACAACCTCATTGTTAAACAATTGCTGTGGGAAATGGGAGGCCCCGGAATGCAGTGCTGTAATAGGAGTATCTATTTGCTTTCTTTTCTTAAACTAACATGGCAGTCACATTCTTTTACAGGAAAGAGGAAGAAAAGAAACTCAGCATATCACTTTGAGCTAATAATGCAATCTGGTTTTCAGCTCACTTGATATTCCCTGCAAAATTTCATCTGTCTTGCCAGTCGTGATTGGTACCTATTAGCTGCTGTTCTAGAGCAGCAGTCTAAATTTAAAGAATCCCTTTAACTAAACCAGGGGTGTCTGACTGAGCGAGGAATTCTGGGAGTTGAAGTCCCCAAGTCTTAAAGTTATCAAGGTTGGGCATCCCTGTGTTCGGACCTAGGCTTCCCCAGCAGCACGAAGCCAAGTCCTTATCCCGATAAACCCCTTTTATTTAATTGACAGTGAATTCCTCTCCAGCACAGTCTTTCAAGATAGTTCACAATTACCGACCTTTATCAGGCTTGGAGAGTGGCCAGGCCGATATGTAGTAATGAACTAATTGTCTCCTGCAAACTCCCCTCCCCTTTCGCTCCTCTTTTATTCCCTCTGGGAGGGGCCATTCATCGTCCACCTGTGGCCTTACTCCTGAGTTGACCCTTGTTCTTTAGCTGTTCCCTTCGTCTGGCAACTCTGCACATGCACACACTGGGAACAGGCTCCAGCTGTTCATCTGCCTCACTGATGTCTGACTCCGAAGGCAGCTGGTAACTGTCCGACGGCCCTGGCCCCCTCTCTGCCTCTGACGCAGAGCCCTCATCAGAGCCTTCCCCAGACTCCAGGACTGGCCCAGGTTCCTCCCCAACCTCCTCACCATCTGAATCTGCTGCCAGCTCTGCTAGCGGGCCACCACACCCTGGTTCAATTCTGGGAGTTGACGTCCCCAAGTTTTAAAATTGCCAAGGCTGGACACTCCAGAAATAAAACTTTTGCTAGATTTGAAAGAGGCTTAAAGAGAAAAAGATGTATACCTTGTTTGGCATCATCACGAGCTGCTGTCCTTTGCAAATAGACCCTGATTCCAGCTTTCCCAACACCACTGTGCCCATATCCTTCACGTGGGGGAAGGGAGAGAATGAGAAAACAACAAGCAGGTTAAGAGAATATGGTCAAAACGGGGTCCAATTCCCTTATCGAGAGTTAACTTGGCTGTGCCATGTGACTGGCCCCCTAAAGCAACAGTTTTATACTTTCCAGGTTAAGTTGCATAACTGCCACGACTATGTCTGTGTTGGAAGCGGACCTTATACTGAGAAACATAAATATAAATATACCTCATATTTATTTAGTTGCGTACCTTATATTTATCAACAATTGGCAGCCTGATTGGTCCATCAATTGATCGGTTGAAGTTTGGCAAGTTATCCAGATATGGAATAAATGGTAGCCCACTGGGGGAGAAAAAAAAAAAGAGGAATACAGGATCAAAACCTATGGAAAATTTTTGATTATGGACAAAATTTCCTTTAGTTATTTCTTGTAACCATAGCCAAATCTTTCTCCAGTATATCCTCACTTCAGGGCATGTCCACCACATGTGAAAAAAGGTACCTTGGTGGTGACTACATTTCCAACATTTTGGATTCGTATTTGTATATATTTTTGCTAACCTGGATGGTGCTACGTGCATACATAACATCTTATATTGATTCTCTTTATATGCTGCTGCTCTGGTCAATTTGAAGTTCTTATTCCAGATTGTTTCCCAATCATTCAAATTTATACTATGCCCAATATTTTTCACCCATGAAGTCATTTGGTCCTTCACCACTTCCTCCACCCTATCGTACTCTAATAAATAATTATTTAATTTGGCCAATATTTTTCCTCCCGTTCCAATCAGTACCTTATCTAATCCATTTGGGCCCAACTCTATGCCAAATTCCTCCTTATCTTTCTGGTAGCGTGACTTAATTTGTAGATAGGGCCACCAGTCGATATTGATATCTTGTTCTCTCAATGACTCATTTGATTTGAGATTTCCTCCGCTATCAAGAATATCTTTGTATTTAAACATTTTATCCACGCCCAGCATATTGGGGTAAATCATAGCCTCCATTGTGGAGAGCCACCTCGGCGTTTTCATGTAGTGTTTATGCCTAATCTCCATCCATGTTTGTATCAATACATCCCTTATTTTGTGTCTATGGAAATACGTTTTTTGCCTATCTTTGTATGGACAAAATTTCCATCCATGATGCAACTAACATCTAAACACAGCAAGATTCTTTGTGAGAGATAATCAAGTCAAGCTGCAGGAGTAAAGTATGCCTTTTTGCCAGCAACTGAAGAGAACATGAACTCAATGAACAGAGCACTTGGTCCTCAAATATCAAATATAATACCTCGATTCTCTTTGGGCAAACTGAAGCTTGCCGTTGCTTCATGCCCTAGTTGTCTGTTTGTGTTAGATACGCTCTTGTGGGCCCGTGTGATCTTGCACCGTGGTGAGAGTGTCCTTCCTCAACTTGGCAGCTTCTGGTGTCTTGGGCCACAATCCCCATAATCCTCAGCCAAAATGGTAATCACTTTCACTAGGGAAGTATTCTTCAACTTTATAACTTTAAGATGTTTCCCCCTAGCTGGGGAATTTCCCCTGTAGTCGTTCCCGACTCTAGGGGGCAGTGCTCATCTCCGTTTCAAAGCCGAAGAGCCAGCGCTGTCCGAAAACGTCTCTGTGGTCATGTGGCTGGCATGACTCAATGCCAAAGGCGCACGCAACACTGTTACCTTCCCACCAAAGGGGGTCCCTATTTTTCAACTTGCATTTTTTACCTGCTTTCGAACTGCTAGGTTGGCAGAAGCTGGGACAAGTAATGGGAGCTCACCCCGTTACGCAATACTAGGGATTCGAACCACTGAACTGCCAACCTTTCGATCGACAAGCTCAGCCACTGAGCCACTGCGTCCCTTATCTTAAAGTTACCACGGTTGAAAAACAAGGTTCCTTAGGACATCGGGGGTGCTTCCCCATACTAGCCTGATTTAGGCTGAATTTGGTTAACAGAATAAAACCTACAATGTTGTCTGCTTGTGTTAGATATTCTCTGAACTGGAGGTAGCACAATGCCTGGAAGACTGAAGCACAAAGTAAATTGGTTTCCTTTCCATATTCAATCTGTCAGCCTCAAAAAGAAAAAAATAATAATCTGCTTTTAGCTTTGGAGATGAAAGGTAGCATTAATAGACTAATGAATAGAGAATCACTTGTTTCTTTGCCATCCTACGAAGGCAGGTCCTTAGAGGACCCCAGTTTAGCCAACTGTTAGTGATGCCATTGTTAGCGATACAACCTGGGAGAAAAACAAATTATTTTCAGATCCCTGAACCTAGAGTGACTGTTCGACTGTTTCTGTTTACATGAGTTTTGTTTCAAGACCTTTTGATTTGGGTACTGTGCTCAATGGTGGCCTAGAGGAGATGCTTGCTTCACAATCAGGAGGCTGTGAGTTCGATCCTAGGCAGTGGAAGATGTTTCTCTATTTGGATGAAAGTAAATATCTGCTGCAAACTTTGCGTAGGAGTCAGGAAGGGAATCCGGCCAGTAAATGCTCAGCTCCATTCAGTCGCTCTTACTCCACCGCGTCTCACTCCAAAAGGAGTGACACAAGGAACTACAGGGTTGTAGGAAAAAAATAACTGTGGCAACGCAGGGACCCCATTCAATGAGATACCTACATATACCAAGGACAGAAGTCAGATGGCTCCTTGAGATTCGCTCCAGTCAGTCCCGAGCAGGGCATGAAGTGAATGTCCTTTTTGGGGTTGAACCCCACTTTCTTCAAGAATGGCACCAGTTTTTCTTTACATTCTTCATACCTGAAAGGTCAGCCGCAGGGGAGAAAAAAATATTAGATGTTGAGAGGAGCCATGAAGCCACATTGTCACAAGATGTTGGGTAGCGTTCTGACCTCGGCTTCCCCAAAAAGCACGAAGCAGAATCCTGGTCCCAACAAAACCCCTTTTATTAAACCAACAGTGAATTCCTCTCATTCACCTTCAGCAAAGTCTTTCAAGGGAGGATTCACAGTCACAGACCTTATCTGGCCTGGAGAGCTGCCAGGACGATATCCTCAAAACGTGGCAAGGAGTCTCGGAGAGTCATGAACCAATTAGGCGAACTGTCTCCTGCAAACTCCACTCCCCTTTCACTCCTCTTTTATTCCCTCTGGGAGGGGCCATTCATCGTCCACTTGTGGTCTTACTCCCAAGTTGACCCATGTTCTTTAGCCGTTCCCTTCGTCTGGCAACTCTGCACATGCACACACTGGGAACAGGCTCCAGCTGTTCGTCTGCCTCACTGATGTCTGACTCTGAAGGCAGCTGGTAACTGTCCGACGGCCCTGGCCCCCTCTCTGCCTCTGACACAGAGCCCTCATCCGAGCCTTCCCCAGACTCCAGGACTGGCCCAGGTTCCTCCCCAACCTCCTCACTGTCCGACTCTGCTGCCAGCTCCGCTGGCTACTGGCTGGCCACACCAGATCAGAATTAGAGTATTTGGTGGTTCAATGTTGTGAGTCTCACAATGACATCATCTACATCAGTGGTTTCCAATCTTTTCTTCAACACGGACCTCCTTTAATACCTTTTGTGACCACGGACCCCTAAGACTTAACTCAAGATTTAAATCGTAACATTTCTTCGCGGATCCCCTGTGACATCGTGGCTTCCCAGTGGTCTGTGGGCCACAAGCTGAGAACCACTGATTATCATCATCATCATCATCATCACCACCACCACCATCGTTCACGTCACATCTCAAAATATATTTGAGATGCAGGTAGTCCTCCACTTAGAACTACAATTAGGACAAGAATTTCCATGGCTGCAAAAGGTGCCTGAACTGTGATCAAGTTTGCTCAGGGATGCTGCGACGGTTGCAAGAGTGAGGACAGATTGGAAACCTTTATTCAATGCTGTTGTAACTTTGAGTGGTCACTAAACAAATGGTTGTAAGTCGAGGACTATCTGCATACCAGAGCCGAACTCAGAGGTTAAGTCAAATTCACCCCAACTACCCTGTTTCCCCGAAAATAAGACCCAACCAGAAAATAAGTCCTAGCATGATTTTTCAGGATGCTCCCCCAAAATAAGCCCCAGTTAAGATTGTCAGCCAGATGGGTGCATTTAGTACCGTATTTTCCCCCAAAATAAGACCTAACCAGTAAATAAGCCCCAATACATCTTTTGGAGCAAAAATTAATATGAGACATGGTCTTATTTTTGGTAAAACACGGTAGTTGAAAAGGTTTTTGAAACCAGTATATACTTTTATACATATTTGCCTTCATTAGGGTAGTTACACCGGATCTTTGGCCCTTATTCATCAAAGCTGTATGAGCCCAGCTCCATTTTTTACAAGCGCCAGCCAAATGCTAGCTACTCCCAACTTCGGCACAAAACTAAACCACAAAAGACTTGCCTTTCGTTGCTCCAGTTCACAGTTGGGTCATCCATTTTGTTAATGAGAACTATTAAGTGTTTTACACCCGCTGTTTTTGCTAGCATGGCGTGCTCTCTTGTCTGCCCACCTTTTTCGAAACCTGTTTCAAATTCTCCTTTTCTCGCAGAGATTACCTGATTGAAAAGAAGAAGTCCAGTTAAAGATTTGGAGGGTTTGGCTACAATGCAATCCGGTTTGCCTCTGGGCAGGAGGCGGATTACCAGGCAGGTCTCAAACTAAAAGGCTTTGCTTTGATGTTTTATGCTGAGAATCCCGACAAGCCCACAGGTGCCGGTCTGAGCAGTTTTTGTCACTGCTCTCAGTTTCACAATATCAATCTCCTTAACATACAGTGAGCTAAAAAGTGTCCATTCAAACATGTCTTTTATAGCGTGCTGTGGCACAACGATTAAATAGCCGTTTTTATAATTTTATTTCTGGAGTTAACAGGAAAAATAAACAGCACAATAGGCTAAAAAAAACCCCCAACAAACTGAAAAACATACAGGGCAAAACTCTACATCACCAGTCTGAAGGAAAAATATTAATAAATGGGCAACCTCAGCTTTTCACTTGTTGGTAACTTGAGACCATACCGAAAAACACTGCTTTGTTTTCTTATTTCTACAGTATAAGGACTTTTGAAAGATTGATAAAGAGAATCTAACATGTACACATTTTTATTTTTTGTTTTTAATCTGCCTTAGTGTTAATTTTTCAGAGAGCGCTTACCTCCTACTGGGCGGTTTTAAAATAAAGAATGTAACTATACAAAGAAATGCAGATGAATTAAAAGAGTTTTCCAATCGATCCGTACACAAGAAAGGCTCTTACCAATACAGCTAAATCAGCTTGAGAAGCACCGCCTATCATATTTGGAACAAAGCTCTTATGCCCTGGGGCGTCTAAAATTGTGAAATGTTTCTTTTCTGTTTCGAAATAGGCACGGCCTACTTCCACTGTTTTCCCCTTGTCCCGTTCTTCTTGGTTCGTGTCTAAAGCCCAAGAGAGATACCTGTTAAAAAAAAATAAGGGAAATAGCTGTTATAAAACTGATTGTTCTCGGGTTAATTTATGACAGATGCTACTCTAAAACTTCTCTGAACATTCTCAGCCTTTCCAATAACTAAGTTAAATGCTTCTACACCAAGGGTGTCCAACCTTGGCAACTTTTTAAAAGACCTGGGGACTTCAATTCCCAGAATTCACCAGCCAGCTTGCCCACAGGTCCACAAGTCTTAAAGTTGCCAAAGTTGGACACTTGTTCTATGCAGTTGTGGATTTTGTTTTTGGGCTCTAGCATGCGACGCAGGGAATGGGATGTAGGGGATTATCTGCAGGCAGGAGGGTAAAACAAGTCAAGATGGTGGCCACAACCATGTGATTGAAGCCGCACCCCCTTTGTATACACCTGTTATGAATGGCGAATACATAGACATATATTTGCTGTTGGTGGGTGGCCACTACGTTCTTCTAGGTTGCTGTTATCCATTTCTCAGTCCAGTCTACAAGTCTGAAGTTTCTTCATGCTCTTTTCTCTCAAGGGATAACCAGATCCAAGGTGCTGCTAATCCTTTCCTAGGGAAAAATCTACTCCGTGTGGCTTATTCTCTCAGGATAACTTAGATTCTACGGACTTATAAGACACTGTCTACTCTTTATTGGGTGTTTGCCAACTCCCTGTCTCCTCCCGGTGGCAAAGGGACTTTCTTAGCTCCTAAGAATTTAGCAGAAGAGCTAATTTTCTTCTTCTTCCTAGTGGATGGACCCAGACGACTATAAATCAAATTTATAATTAACTGAGCAAGAACCTAAATTGAAAATTATTTGTAATGACATTATACCAACACAGGGGGATTTCTCGAGTAGGCAGGGTGTGTGTTTTGGATTACATTTTTTAATTGGTATTACATCCATTCCTTGGGCAGACAATGCTCGAAGTCAGAAATGTAATTCAGTGATTCTCAACCTTAAGAGGCGTGGACTTCAACTCCCAGAATTCCCCAGAGAGTATGCTGGGCACCCATGCAGCCCATTTATTTCTGCTCCCCCTTTTCCAGCTAGCTCCATAACTAAACTACTAGAAGAGTTCCTTGGGAGTTGGGCGGCATAGAAATGCGACAAATTAAATTAAATTAGAACAGTGATGGCTAACCCTTTTCTCATCGTGTGCCA
This sequence comes from Stegonotus admiraltiensis, assembly GCA_032468215.1. Taxonomy (NCBI): domain Eukaryota; kingdom Metazoa; phylum Chordata; class Lepidosauria; order Squamata; family Colubridae; genus Stegonotus; species Stegonotus admiraltiensis. The sequence goes on along the minus strand of JANHZT010001942.1, from coordinate 130,661 downwards.
AAAGTGCGCGTGTGTGCCAGCACCCATAACGCGTTGTGGGCCCCCCCACGCATGCGCACGTGACCCCTGCTCCCCCGCGCATGCAGGTGAGACTCCCGCTCCCTCCGTGCATGCAAGCGCGACCCCACCCCCATTTTTGGCCTAGCAGTCCTCCCTGCAGCCTGCTGGGCCCAAAAAAAGGCCGTGGGGGGGGAGGGGTGCTGCTCCCTCTCACGCATGCGACCCCTACCCCCCCATATGTATGCACACACATCTCCCGCATGTGCCCTGCCCCCACGCATGTGCGGTGCAGCTGAGCTGGGCGAAGGCTTGTGTGCCTGCAGAGAGGGCTCTGCCTGCCAGCTGTGGCACTCAGGCCATAGGTTCGCCATCACGGGCCTAGAAGTTGCATTTAGCCTGTTGCATCTGTTTTTCCAGAAGCCCTCATTTTTATCTTGATGCACTTCTCTTTGTCTTCTGAAGTTGAGCAAGCTAGGTTCTGGTTCAAAAAGACTTCAGGGATTCAGAAAGCTAAGTCAAGCACATCCGGAGGACATGAGGTTATCGTCGTTTAAAGTGGATTAAAATTTTTAAAAAGTAGGCTTCGTACCAGGTTTCTCTGTTTTTTTCTTTAGCTTCTCTTTCGTATTTTTCAAGCGTTCTTTTATCAACCATGCCTGTCAAATACCTGCAAAGAATTCGGTGCGTGAGATATGAAGAAGAAGAAACACGTGTACAAAGCAGCTTCAGTAGAGTTGAAGTTTTGTTTTTTGTTTAAAAAAGCACAGGTTTCCTTGACTTACGACCAGTCACTTAGTGAGCGTCTGAGCTTATGATGGACGCCGCCCCGAAAGGCCCTTATAACCCAGTTCCCACATTCCAATGGCCTGCTCTGAAGTCACATGACCAAATTTTGAGCACTCAAGCAACCGGCCTGCATGTTGTACCATATGGAATGCGCCATGGTTGCGTAACCACCGTTTAAAACAGGTTTGTTTTACAACTGCAGCATTTGCTATATGACCACGGTGTTCACTTAATGGCCACCATGAAAAGGTTGTAAAATCAGGTTGGTCAGATGGGTGACCCACTTTTCAACCGTCGCAACTTATGACCGTAATGGGCAGGCTCCATTATGCTTGTCTGTAAGTCGAAGACTAGAGAATGAAATGGCTCAAGTTGAAACTGAGCCTCATTTGGCCAGTCAGTAAGTTTCAAGAATACGCAGCTGCATTTAAAGTTAAGGGTTTTATTTTTTTCCAAAAAATTTCCCTCAGAACAAATGGGGAAGATCAAGAGGTGGCACATTACAAAAGTGGAGAGAACAGCAGTAATGCCTAACTATTTTTTTAACAAGCTCTCAGAAAAATGGCAACTTATTTTGTAATAAAAGTGCTTCGGATGATCAGCTGCAGTGTTCTTTGATTATAATTATACCTTTTGATTCAGACTAAAAGGTCAATTTAAGGAAGCTTAAGATGACTGAATGGAGCATGTATTTTGGGGGGAAATTACTTACATTATTTGCCCTCCAATTGTTGATTTTCCAGCATCTAAAAAAAAAAAGACAAAAGATGTTTAAAATTAGTTCTTCATGAGCAGCTAAGCTAATTTTTTTTGTAAAGGACTTGATTTTCCCATCAGCATATGCTTTTGTCCTATATAATCATAGAGGGCTAATAATTTAGGATGAATTTTTTTTCTCTCTGAAGAAACATCTTATTCGGATTATATATTTGGGGAATTTCCGATAAGCAGCACTGATTGTACTACAATTGGCATGTAAGCCATTTTTCTATCTATCAATGCGGTCTACCCATTTATGTCAACTCTAGCAGTTAAAAACAAGCCGATGCCACATAATCAATCAAAACAAACCAGTTTGTTTGAATTTTTCTTTAAAATTTAAACTATGAAAAGCAAAACCTATTCTATTCAATTACAGGCATGCCACCTCTGGCTCAACAGATGTTCCTGGCCTAGAACTCCCTGCACCCTCAGCCAGCAAGAGGGATGCTGGGAAATTGCATTTCAACATCTGAAAGTTGCACAGGTGGTCCACTTCCTTACTGTAATCTTTTAATAGGAGCCTTGGTGGTGCAGCGGACTAAAGTGCTGTTAAGTAGCACTTAGCTGCCAGCTGCCTGCAATTACT
>JANHZT010001941.1:165621-177662 GCA_032468215.1 Stegonotus admiraltiensis | reverse complement strand
GAAGGCTATTGCTTAACGCATTGTAAGCCGCCCTGAGTCTCCGGAGAAGGGCGGCACATAAATAAAATAAAAAAAAATAAAAAAATCAATCAATCAATCAATCAATCAAATAAATAAATAAATAAATAAAAATTGGAAATAGATTCCAGCTGAATAACTCAAAATACAGGAGAAAGGATCCAGTCGAAATAACAGTGATGGTAAATCATCACCGCCTCTAAATGTATCTGACATTTAATACATGAAGCCTGGTATGTTTAAATTAAACTGCTTCTCAGTAACAGTTGTTATTGGCTCATCATAATGGTGCTACATGCATATCGACAAGTATATTATTGAGACCCATATACAAAGGCTATTTTCAGATCAAAGAAAAATTGGGGTCCCATGTTGATGACATGGTTTACTTTGACCATAGTTTGTTACCTAAGCTAAAATAGTTGGCTTTTCATAAACTAACACAAAATTGGCGACAAAGAAATTGGAATCTGTTCTTTGTGAACACAAGCTAAATATATAGTCTAGAGTACATTAATTAATTTCATATTCATGCATGGGCCTCTCCATTCATTCCCCAATGCATCTTTAAAAAGATGAGAAATTTCATTTCATTTTCTCTCAACCATAGTTTATTGATACACTTAATCAGGCTGTCAAACTGGCGGCCCATGGGCCACATATGTCCCGTGCAGGCCACATCCAACCCCAGCCCGCAAAGGCAAAAAACATCTTGATACGTCACAATATGGCCCACGATGCAATAGCGTTTGACATCCCTGACCTAAACCATAAAAATGTAAAACACCCTAATTATGTTTCACAGAAGGAAAGGGAATTGATGACCCTCCAAATGTTGCTAGTAGACTATAATTCCCATCATCCCAGACACTTGGCTGGGCTTATGGGGCTAATGGGAACTGAAATTTGTTAACATTGAGGGCAGTAAGTATTTTGACTTGGAGAACCCTGAAATGCATTTATTTTCCTAATTCAGGATGGGAAGTTTTTCAACCCTGTGGTCACATTTCCTGGTACAAGAGATATGTACCAGGAGTACATACACAACTCATTTTCTCCTTCCAGCAATCTTGGTGCAGATTATTACTTCTCTGCGAACTTTGCCTATAGGAAAAGTAGGAGAGAGGTCTTGCTTCTCCTATTTTATCTTAGCATTAAAGCCTGAATCTATTCACCTGCAGCCTGAATGCAGCCTGAACTGCAGGATGGAAAAAAAATTGCCGAGGATCCTGGGACAGTAATTCAGTGGTCAAGTACCGTAGACTGATACTCGCTTATTCCCTAAATAACTATGTCTTATCTAGCTTCATTCATAACCAATGTTCCCTTTGATTTCTGACATGCTGTGTATGGGAAAGAAATGTTTTGTGCAGCTTTTCTCAAACCAAGTACAAATGTGTGTACAGTATCATTATATAATGAAACATCAAGTAAATTTAATAGCAGCATGTTAAAATGTTTACACATTTCTTGATTACAGTGTAGAAGCTAGAAAGTATAATATGTCACATACATGCTTAAAAGTTACGCCTTCGAGTAATTTTTGAGTCCTGTTGAATACATTTATTATTATTATTTGAAGTTTCTTTTGCGTGTGGCTATATTGTGATTGGTGGTGACTATTTATTATTTGGACTTTTCTGACTCTTCATGAGTTGTGTGCATTCACATACACATCTTAGTAACACTATAAAGAATGGCTAGTCAAAAATCAGAAAGTGAAAATCTCATTGAAGGGAAAGAGGGGGAAGTCTACTTATGAACCAAAGTGATCACCTAACGAGGACGATGATGCAGTCCTGCATTTGAATAAAACAGTTCCCATCTTTCCTCACTCCAGTGTTGTTTCTCTTTTCCCTATCAATATGAATTATAGTTTCACCTTACTACTAAAGCTAAAATTACTCCTAAAAATCTGTTCAACCATATTTTCAATTTCTGACTTAAAGGGAAAAAGTAGCTTTTGTTAAACGTAACTTACATCAGTTAACATTTAACAAAAAAATAAAAATCTTTAGCACCAGGAAGGTAAAAGGGTCTCAAACGAAGAAATAAGCATTCTTTTGTGAGCTATCATGGACTTGAATCTGCATCACTCAGTGAACATTTGACAAGCACTGAATATTGCAATGTGTATTTTAGAAATATAGGACAGCAACAAAATGTTTACATACCCAAACCAGAAACATTTATGGCTTTTACAGATTTCTTCATCTTATAAAGAACAGTTCGGTCAACATCCAGGGCCTAAAAATGAAAGCAAAAAAAAAAGTTAGGTAATACTTATTAATTATATGAGCTCAACAGCATACCAAGCAATATACCAAGTCCATGCTACTTGACAACTGAAAATGGTACATATTGTTTTTAATATAAATTTTTCTATTATTCTTATTCCCTTCAGAAAAAAATGAAGTAGCAACCTCCATGTCTTCACCCCCAAAGAATTTTTCTTCCATTCAATTGTGTCCAATATTCAGAAACTGCCTGAAGGTTTTTCAGGAGTGATTTGCTATTGACTCCTTCCTAAGCTCAGAGAGTCACTGACCCAAGGTCACCCAATTGGCTGCGTACCTCAGGTTGGACTAAACTCACAGTATCCCGATTTCTAGCCTGATGCCTTAATCATCATTATACCAAAGTGACTCTCACAAAGAAAATACTTGATTGTTAATATTAGCTTATTGTCAATTATTTAATTAGTATTCATATATTAATGACTTAGAATTGTAATTTCTAACAAAACTGGGCTCCCATGCTGATGACAAAGAATATTAAGTCACTGTTTTAAGAGCAACACTAATGACTGTGTTTCATTTGGTTTATGTATTTATGTATGTATTGTGGGGATTTTTTTTTTAATTAGCACACCTGACTATATTAATTTGTTGTCTGCTGTGATCCAAGTAGCTCGAGGCAGCTTTCAGCAATGCAGGGTTTTTCACTAATGACATCGAATGATACTCACAAGCTTCCAAGAGCATCTTAAATGTCCTCTTGAAGAAATTATATGATACTATAATGATCATGCCACCATGCACGAATAGTAAAATAGAACAAGCCCACATTAGGTACAGAGAAGAAAATCCACTGCAAGAAGTCACCACACACTATTTGAAATAGGGGGAAATCATGTGTACCTTCCAGAAAACTGACATGTTAAATGCATAATGTGCTATGTATTCAAAATACTACACAACAGACTACAAACAATGACAGTACAGAGTTCACAAAATGTACTGTGGTCAAGGAAGATATAAGAACATATCAATAGTCTAGGTATCTTAGAATGCCCAGATGGCATTCTGTTTTATCTCATATTTAAAGTAATTTCTGTAAAATCAACTTACTTATTAAACTGCAAAAAATCCTATCAGTGAGCTGCCCCAAAATAATATTTGCATGACTTCCATTCTTTAGTTATCAGAAATCTCATCTCAAAAACTATAATCCTAGCAAGAATATACCTGTATTACTTACAAATTGAAAAAATAATAATAGTGAAACATACGCTCTAACATTACAAAACTCAAAATATTGCAGGAAACAATTCCTAGCACTGAGAATGGGCACAATAATTTAACAGTCAATATAAAGCAGTATATCAATATTATTCTCAACATTTATCCATGGGCTTAACAAGATTTGTGTCACACAGTCACAAACAGCAATAACTACATGATTTTTTTTGTTTTACCCAGAACGTGGTAAGCATTTTAAATGATGCCCAAACCCTGCTGGTTATGTTATGTTATTTCAGTATCTTGAGCAATCATTCATTACAAAACTGGATGAAACAAACAAAAGCAATAAAATAACAAAACCCTGGAGTTTTCAACAAAGCCATCATGGCCGCTTTGTAAAAAGCATGCCTTATGTTTTGGGCTATCGTTTTTTAGTCATTTCTCTTAATATATATTTTAAAATGATAGTTTCAGCGGAATTCTTTGTTGTGACACCATTAAGGTAATTGAGTGGCTAATAAAACCAGCTTTTACTAGGCTTCTCTCTTTGTCTTTTTCTGCTCTTGTGTGAAAAGCACTCCCTTATAAAGCATCCTAGGGCCCTATTCTATTAGTTTCAAGAAAGCGCATGCATTTGTCTCAAGCTTAATTCTGCAACCAAATGGATATTTTAGCATAGTCATATACAGATTCTAAAGTGCTTTCAAATTAACGTTCTTCATAATTTACTGTCTATTGTTTTCGATCAAGTGTCAATGAGACATAGAATGTCAGAAGTCATTTTATATTCTGGCACTAATCAGTGTGCTTGTATAAGGTTCTTCTCATAAGTCTTGATCTGGAAAGAAGGCGAAATAGCATTGTTTTGTACACGTGTGTAATTTTTTTAATGTCTAAATGTCACATCAAGCTTTACTAAAGGATACAGCATCTGCTCCTCTGTTTTAAGAAGATCTATGTGTGTTTATTTTTATATAATATAATTATTATTATATGCAGGTCTATCACTACAGCATTTTTAAACTAAAAAGGCAGCATTTCAATTCTGATTCAACAATACTTTAATATCCTTCCTTCATACAAAAAAGTACTTTTAACTCATTTTTAAGTTTAATTTATTAAGGAGATGAGCAGAATGGCTGTAGATCTACAGAAAGTATAAACTGCAGGTGCTGTACAACCTACTGAATTTAGAAAGACTTACTTTCACTGAGACTGTCATCATTCTATTTATTGTTACCATTCTAGATTGCAAGCAAAAGGTACACTAATCTTATTTACGCTACGAAGTCAAGTCCAGTATAGATCAATATGCCCTGACAAACATACTAGGTTCTAATACAAAATTGGATTCTACATAGATTGACAGGTTACTTGAACTACAGCAGGTAATACATGATGAGATGGGCGGCAAACAAATGTAATAATAAATAAATAATAAAAATATTTAAAGCTTTTCACGTAACTAACTTTAGAAAAGCTCAAGATCTTTAGATTGAATATTACTTATCATTCCAAACAATGCCAAGCTAGTGTTAATCAATAATCAACACTAGAAAAACAAGTTTTTTTAAAAAAATCTCAAATTGCAGTTTTTAATCAATTCCAGCACCCAAATTCAAACCTAGTTACATGTTAACAATATAATGCAATCCTACCCACTATGAGCTCACAGATCTATAAGAATATACACCTTACCATACCACCCAGTTAGCATCCTACTGTCCTGGGATCACGTGATCACCCTTTGTAACCCCCCTAGCTGGCTTCTCACAGGCAAAGTTAATGGGGGAAGGCCGATTCACTTAACCACCATGATTTATTCAACAACTGCAGCGATTCATTTAACTGTGATAAAAAAGGTCATAAAATGGGGAAAACTTACTTAACAACGCCCTTGCTTAGGGACAGAAATTTGGGGCTCAATTGTAAGTCAAGGACTACCTGTCCTATTAGCACAATACAAATGACAATATTGTTAATTCTTTCCCAGTCAATTTATCCATCTGAACACCAACTGGACTGGCCAACAATCATATTTCACCCTCTCCTGGTTTCTAGCCTGGTGTCTTAATCACTACATCAAAGTGACTCTCTTTTCATTCTCTGAACAACCATAGAGGATGATTATTCACTGTTACCTGCTCCGCCGTTTCTTGTCTTTTCATTGCTTTGCCAAATGAAAAGGGTCGTTGTCTTACCTGAACGTCCCTTCTGATTTGTGGGGGAGGGGGGGGGACCAGCGGTCAGGTATGGGTTAATGTTTAGTCCGATGATCCTAGACCGAGTCTGCAAGCTCTTCAAGCTCCTCCTCCTCCCCTTGCTTGCCAGCTTTCTGATGGGGGATGGAGTCACAGACTCACACGCCGAGCTTTAAAGGAGAAAGATAAAGGGTACCTATGACGAATCGGACCTGGGCCATCAGCAGGGAGGGGCTGACCGCTGTCCCCCCCACAAATCAGAAGGGACGTTCAGGTAAGACAATGACCCTTCTCATTAGGTGTGGGGAACAGTGGTCAGGTATGGGACATGCCAAAGCTAAAGTCCTATAGGGAGGGACCCGCCTGGTCCGATGAGGACGAGCCCGTGTGTACCTGCTGGAGCACGTAATGGCCAAATGCCGCCTCAGCCGAGGCATAACTGTCAATTCTGTAATGACGGATAAATGGTACAGAAGATCAGGTGGCCGCCCTGCAGACCTCCAGAAGGGAAGCCTGGGTAGCCCAGACCGTGGAGGTCGAGGCACTCCTGGTGGAGTGAGCCGTAATACGGGGAGGGACTGGCAAGGCCTGCCCTTCATAGGCCTTGGCAATAGTTGCCCGAAGCCAACATCCCAACGTGGCAGAGGAAACCTTCTGGCCCATGGTACGAGGTTGAAATGAGACAAAGAGTGACTCCATCCGCTGTAAAGAAGCGGTTCTTCGCAGGTAAATACAGAGGGCTCGCGATACGTCTAATGTATGCCAGACCTTCTCCAACGGGTGGACAGGAGAAGGGCAAAAATCAGGAAGTACTAATTCCTGTGCCCTATGGAAAGGGGTGTTCAGCTTCGGGAGGAAGGTCGGATCTAGGCGCAGGACGACCCAGTGGGGATGGAAAATACACAGGTCTGCCCGGACGGAGAGAGCCACCAGCTCAGATATTCGCCTAGCAGACGTAATGGTCCGAAGGAAAGCCACTTTGTATGACAGGAATCGTACGCTAACCTCTCTGAGGGGCTCGAAGGGGCCCCAGGTGAGGAACTTGAGAACCTTAGGCAGGTCCCAAGTGGGGTACCAGTGGACTACCGGGGGGCGAAGATTGGAAGCCCCCCCAGAGGAAAAGCCTAATCAAGGGGCAGCTGGCCAGGAAACCCCTATTCCCACAACACAAAATCGAAGAGACAGCGGCTACTTGCCTGCATAGTGTGTTGGGTGCCAAACCTGAATCCAAGCCATCCTGAAGGAACTCTAACACGTGCTCGGTGGAAGCCGTCACTGGGGAGATGCTACGTCTATCACACCAGCTCGCAAAGGACCTCCACGTAGAGTTGTAGATGCGGGTGGTTGACGGGCGGCAGGCAGCCTGGATGGTGGAAATGACCCAAGATGGCAGCCTGGATTCCCTCAGCAGGCGCCGCTCAACCACCATACGGTCAGCTGCAACCAGCTGGTGTCCGGATGTCACACTGAACCCTGATGTAGAAGTATCTCGTCCAGAGGAAGGCGCACGGTCATTGGACGGACAAGGCAAGGAGGTCCGCAAACCAGGGGCGGCGAGGCCAGTGGGGGCGATTAGAATCAGTTCTGCCCATTCCTCTAGTAGCTTCCTGAGGACCCTGGGAAGCAGGGGAAAGGGAGGGAATGTGTAGAGCAGGCCGGGAGGCCAGCTGTGAACAGGGCATCCACTGCCTCTGCCTCCGGATCGGGAAACCTTGAAAAGAATCGCTGTGTCTGGCAGTTGGTCCGGGTGGCGAAGAGGTCCACTGCCGGGGAGCCAAAGCGAGCCGCAATCCGCTGAAACAATGCTGGGTCCAGGCTCCATTCCCCTGGGTCCACCGTGGTCCGACTGAGCCAATCGGCTTGAGTGTTCACCACCCCCAAAATATGAGAGGCCCAAAGGGACTTCAGATGAGTCTCCGCCCGGGTTCCCTCCGTCTCTGCCTCCTCCATGAGGCGGCAACAGCAGGTCCCCCCTAGGCGGTTCACATGGGCCTTTGTGGCCACATTGTCCATTCAGATCAAAATATGTCTGCCCCGAACTTGTTCCTGAAACACACAAAGGTCTAGATGGATGGCCCGGAGCTCCAACCAGTTGATGCCCTGATCCCGATCCGCTTGGGTCCAACAGCCCTGGGCCAGAGCCGAATCCAGGTGAGCCCCCCAACCCTGAAGGCTGGCGTCCGTGGTTAGGATGAGGCAATCGGGTTCTCTGAACTCCTGACCCTCGAGGATTGACCCCGACACCCACCAAAGGAGGGAGCTGCAGACCTTGGGGGGAAGGGAGACCTGCCGTTGGGAGGAAGCTAGGTGATGCTTCTGGTAAGGGAGGTGGAACCACTGCAGAGCCCTGCAATGGAGCCGAGCCCAGGGGACAATCCCTATGCAAGATACCATTTTCCCCAGGAGTTGGGACAGAGACGCCAGGGGGACGGACCACCCTGATGTGGCTCACCTGACCAGGGACCGCAAGCTGGTCAGGCAGTCCTAGGAGAGATAGACCTTGCTCTCAAGGATGTCGATGATGGCACCCAGGTGCTGTATGCGAGTGGTCGGCTCCAGATGGCTCTTCGCCAAGTTGACGGAAAACCCGTGGGCTTCCAGGATCCGGATGGTGTCCAGATCCTGATGCACTAGCCTCTTCGAACTGGACTGGATAAGGAGGTCGTCCAAGTAGACCTGGATCCTTACCGGCAGCGTTCGAAGGTTGCCCGCCAGCGCGGCCATTAATTTGGTAAATACCCGAGGGGCCGAGGAGAGGCCGAAGGGAAGAGCCCGATACTGGAAATGGCGACTCGCATGGCAAAATCTGAGATATTGGCGAAAGGAGGGATGGATAGGGACGTGGAGATACGCCTCCATCAAGTCGACCAACGTGAGATCTCCGACCCTGATGCTTTCCAGGATTGATTGGAGGGACTGCATCTTGAACTGCCAGTAGATGACCTGGCGGTTCAAGGACTTCAGTCGAGGATTGCCCTCCATCCTCCCGAAGGTTTCTGGATCACGAACAGGCGGGAATAAAAGCCTCGTCCATGCTGCTCCGGAAGCACCGGCTCTATGGCCCGGATGTCGAGGAGATGTTGAATGGCGGATGCCATCAGGAGCAGAGACAACCAGTCCCATGAAAGGGGGCACCGGAGAAACCTGTCGGGGTGTGTGTGGAGAGAAATTCCAGGGAGAAGCCCCACCTGACCATCTCCCTGACCCAAGAGTCTGAAATGGTGGCCTCCCATTGGTTGGCGAAAAGAGCCAGGTGGCCCCCAATGGGAGGGGAGGACATGCAGTCAGTGGGACCGACAGAAGGGTCGGCCCCGGCCGCCCCAAAAGGGGCATTTGAATTGACCTCTCTGGGGCTAGGGACCCTGGCGGTCCTGAGGCCATGACCGGGAGGAGAAATACCTTTGATTGATTGATTGATTGATTGATTGATTGATTTATATGCCGCCCTTCTCCGGAGACTCAGGGTGGCTTACAATGCGTTAAGCAACTTTGAGACCTGGGTCTGGAGTAGTTACCTTCCGACCCCCGAAAGGGCCGAAAGGGGGTGGAGGAGCACAGCTCAGACCCGCGAGACAAATTAGGCAGGATGCGCCGCTTATCTTTTGACTCCACCAACAAAGGCTCCAGAGAAGCCCCAAACAGGTTAGACCCAGCGAAAGGGGAGGTGGCTAGGCACCACTTGGATTTAGCATCCGCCTGCCACTGACGGAGCCAAAGTAGGCGATGGGACGCAACAGTGGAACCTATGTTTTTGGCTGCAAAATGTGATGAATTCAATGTGGCATCGGCCAAGGATTCCAAGGCTGCCAGGATTTTATTTACATCCTGTTGGGTGCGAGTATCCAATAGGGGGAGCCTATCTTGACGCTGGCGGAGCCAGAGGATAGAAGCCCGGTTAAAGAACGATGTGGCCATGGCCGACTTCACAGACCAGGCAGTAGCCTGGTGGGCCTTGACCAGAGTGTGTTCCAGCCGCTTGTCCTCCGGTTTAAGGTTGTCTTCTGGCGGCCCAGTCAAATTAGAGGGGGATGCCAGGCCCGCAATTGGAGGGTCCACAGAGGGAATTTGCAGCACGTCTGCCAAATCCGATGCCATATTATAAAGCCGCTTATCCAATGTGTTGGGATTGGGACCTGAGGCCGGGGAGGTCCACTGCCTTTGTAAAACATCTCTAAATAGCTTGGGGCCCGGGATCTCCTCTGCCTCAAAGGTTGGTTCCTCAAACAAGGGAACCAACTGAGCCACTCCCCCCTCTGAGGTCAGTTTGGATGGATTTTGGGTCAGGCCATGGCCCATAGTGGTCTTGGCCTTGTGAAGGAGGGAACGGAACAATTGAGGCTTGAATAGGCCCACAAACGAGGGTTGATCCGGGGACAAGTCTTCATCATCAGAGAGGTCCTGATCTCTGATGTCCTCTCCTGCCAGGGATTCCCTGCCCAAGGAACCCATGGAAGGGGCCTGGGACCTAGTTAAAACAGGGGCCTCTGAAATGTGGGAACCCGCAACATCAATCTGGGAACCAGCAGAGCCAGAGACCCAGGAGGAGATCCTACACTGAAGCTCAGCCTGGATGCCTTCCTGAATGGCCTCCTGAATAAATGAGGCCAGGTCAGGTGAAATGGCCGGAGCTCCAGTAGGGGCTTCTGAGGCCTGGGATAAGGGAGCCACAGGTGGAGGTTGGGCAGGAAGAGGCTCAGAAGGAGAGGGCTCCGACTGCAGGCCAAACAGAGCCTCATTGATTTCCCCTTGGGCAGGAAAATTGGCAGGGTCCCCGTCCGCAGACAAAGCCGGAGTGGGCTGAACAGAATCTGCCACTGGTCTGGCTGGGGGGGTAGCAGGGCTAGCCATAACCTGTTGGTCCTTGATAGAAGCCTCCCTAATGACCTTATGGCTTGGTGGAGCCTAAGCTCCTCTTTAGCTCGTGCTGCCAAGGCTTTGGCTTCCTTAGTGGAAGTGGCAGACTTCTTAGTCTTTTTTGATGGAGCTGCTTGTGCAGGACCAGGGGAATCACTCTCCGGAATGGCCCTCTTGGAAGCTTTAGCATGGCGGGCAGCCATCTTGGAGAGCGGGAGTAGAATGCTAGGCCTCTATTTAGCATGAGGCACCAACCAAAATGGAGGCCAGGAGAGCCAAAGCCTTGCCCTGCAGCCCAACCGAAAGGGTCCCCTGTACAATACCGTCTCCGATGAAGGAGGAAGAATCAGCACAATCACAGGCCGGAGAGGAATCGGAGGCCTCCGATGAACCTCTGCTGGAAGCGGCGTATGGGAGCCCCCAGGAGACGCCGTTCCGCTGTTCCACAGACAGTCAGGTCCAGACTGACCCACTGGTGAGAAAAGCCAGCACTCAGCAATTGCGAGGAGGCTGGGAGCGCCGCAGTTTGTCTGGCGGGAGGCGCTAGAGCTCGTTGCGAACCGCCCGATATCCAGGAGCCTCTACCGACCAATCGGGAGACTCACATGGCAGCAACGGCACAGCGGTTTTGGGCGTGAGCCCTTCTCGCTGCTGGGGTGGGGAAAGGAAGGGAGAAGCCCGATCTTAAAGGGCTAATCCACCCCCACCCTGACAAATGGCTAATTGGTCCTCAGCGGTTTCGGGTGCGAAGCCCTTCACGCTGGAAGCTCAACCTAAAAGGGAGCAGAAACAGCCAGCAATAATAATGATGAATAGAACAGCCAGCAATAATAATGATGAATAGAAACAGCCGGCAATAATAATGATGAATCTAAAGGCCATTTCAAGGAGACAGCTCATCTGGCGTGTCTAGTCTAAACCAGACCAAATCTGAAAGCTGGCAAGCAAGGGAAGGAGGAGGAGCTTGAAGAGCTTGCAGACTCGGTCTAGGATCATCTGACTAAACATTAACCCATACCTGACCGCTGTCCCCCACACCTAATGAGAAGTGTCAAATTCACTGTGTCACATTGCCGTCATGTGAGCTGCAGTGGCCGTGGCCTGCGTGTGATGCATCCAGCCTGCGGGCTTGCCTTAGGATTTGACACAGGGGTAGGTTGCTAGTGGTTTGCCCCGATTCAGGTGAACTGGTAGCAGCAGCAGTGGGAGGTTCCGCCCACCTGCCCGGATGTCATCAAATACGCTCTGCACATGTGCAGAAGTGGCACGCACGTGAGCGAGCGAACTGGTAGCAAAGGTAAGTGAAACCCACCCCTGGTTTGACACTCTTGCCTTGGGAAGGGGGGGGGAACTAAAAATTATGGATTATGGGAGCGACGGGGCGCTCCCATGTGACACTTCTCCTGCGTGAGCTGCACTGGCTTCCAGTGGTCTTCAGGGTGCGCTTCAAGGTGTTGGTGACTACCTTTAAAGCGCTCCATGGCTTAGGACCTGGTTATCTATG
>JANHZT010001941.1:154374-165521 GCA_032468215.1 Stegonotus admiraltiensis | reverse complement strand
TGGCTGTTCACCGCCCTGAGTCCAGTCGGAGAAGGGCGGTATATAAATCTAATAAAACTAAACTAAACTAAACTAAAAATCCATGATGACAGTCAGAATCATTCTGGACAAACTCAAAGGGGATTCAGCTACCTGCACCAGTTCTGTCTCTTTCAATGCTTGCATGACATTGGGAGAAACAACCTAAAGAAGCCAAAGAGATGGAGTACCTAGATAAGCTTTATTTTTACAGGGACTCTCTTTGACTTCATTTTACTCATGGTCACTGAAAGAAATAGCTAAGCATCAGATAATTTGCATGCCAGTGGAAGACCAGATCTGTAGATTCATTCTCTACTAACTTTGATGTCAGTTTCTGTGAAACATTTCAAACAAATATAGAAAATAATCATTAAACTATAGTAAATCACATAGACTGTCATGTGCAGGTGTAGTAGGTTACTTCTTGCTGCCAATTTAAGTACAACAATACTCCTGTAAGCGGTTCTGGTTAATTAGCCATAATTAGAAGTTACAGTTTCCACAGTAACCCTAGCTATGACAAAGATGTTTCAGTTATAGTCTGAACAGTTATTCCAATGTAAAAGCTTTGAATTTCAAATTCAATAGTAATAAGCATAACATATAATCCATACAATGTTCATTCCAGACATGCAATTTAGGGTACAGGGTTATTTTCGTTAAATTAAATGGGATCTCTAGATATTCAAAAAAATCTTATTGTTATTTTGAGTATGACAAATGTAATCCTAATTTTTATGCTTTCTTGGCTACAGTTTTTTTCAACTCCACATTCACAAGTCTTATTTATCTAAAAAATGTAGCAATTCATGAGAAAAAAAAATCTTCAATTCATAGTCAAGTAATAATTTTATGAAGATTAACAAAAACAACAACAAAAGTATGCTTTCCCCCCACACAAGCAACCATCCACACTTTCTATGTGGTTTCCCTCACTCATATACAGGAAGTATGTTCTCACCTTATATGCATGGGTGAGAAGTAAGAAGTTTTAAAAAACACAATAAAAGCTTTACATTTTGTAGATTCTTGTGACCCTCTTAGACTAATTTATTTACAATTGCTAGGATAGAGGCAGTATTGTAAATACAGTCTGAATTCAAAAGAAATGTAGTCCTTGACTTATGACTGTTCATTTAACAACAGCAC
Organism: Stegonotus admiraltiensis; assembly: GCA_032468215.1. Classification (NCBI taxonomy): domain Eukaryota; kingdom Metazoa; phylum Chordata; class Lepidosauria; order Squamata; family Colubridae; genus Stegonotus; species Stegonotus admiraltiensis. The sequence goes on along the minus strand of JANHZT010001941.1, from coordinate 164,351 downwards.
AAAGCTACAACTGTTTTGTAGTGACTTACGATCTGTCCTCAAAATTACGACATGTCATGATCCTTCAGTCATGTGATCGCAATTTAGGTGCTAGGTAACGGGCTCACATTGGCAATGGCTGCTGCAAATGGGGGTCATTTGGTGCAATTTGGACCACCTCGGCTCTTGTCCAACAAGCAAAGTCAATTGGAGAAGCTGCATTCGCTCATCAACAGTGTGATTCCCTTAATGACTGCAGTAAAAATGATAGTAGTCAGGTCTGATTATGTGATGAGTCACTTAATAATCACACTGCTTAGTGACCAAAGTTCCTGTACTGAAAGCTCACCTGTAAAGCAGTGTTCATCTTCCTGTTTCTGAGAAAGCTTTGTGTCAGGGGTTAGATAACACAAAAGGTTGCTACAACACAAGCATACCAGGCTAGGCTACCCTGGAGAATTGTTCCCATGCCAGACTGCTCTCAGACAGGACCTTAAATTCAAGCAGCTCTCAGCTTCTTGATGAGGCTGAATACAGCTAGAATTGATGCATTCTGACTGGCAGCACCAGCCTGCTCCCAAATAGCTTTCCCTGCACCAGATGATTCTTTGAGCAAGTCCACTTCCTTCTGCCTCTCTGCTTTTCACATGGCAATAAAAGTGTTCTTGTGAACTAAATGAACGAATGTTCTAACTCACAAGGGACAAGAACAACTGCATCACGATGCCATTTCTTCTTACTAGGAGGAGATGGTATCTCCCAGGGATGTGATGGCGAAACTTTTGGGCTTGTCGTGTCAAATATTCGGAATATGAATCTACTGGTGTGCCACTATCCTTACCCCGCAGAACAAAAGAGAAATAATTCTTTACATATTCATTTATCTTTTAAAAAACATAACCCAATCATGTGTGGCATTTTGTATTATATATAGATCAGTGGTGAAATCCAAATTTTTTTACTACCGGTTCTATGGATGTAGTTTGGTGGCCGTGGTGTGGTTTGGTGGGTGGGCGTGGCAGGGGAAGGATACTGTAAAATCTGTTCCCATCCTGCTCCAGGAGAAGGCTATTGCAAAATCTCCATTCCCACCCCACTCTGGGGCCAGCCAGAGGTGGCATTTGCCGGTTCTCTGAACTACTCAAAATTTCCACTACCGGTTCTTCAGAACCTGTCAGAACCTGCTGGATTTCACCCAATATAGATATAAAAAAATCAAACAATTACAAAAATGAAATAGAAGCAAAACAAACCCATGTGCAGAGGGACTGGAGGCCGTACGACAGCACAAGGATTTGGAGGTTGTGCAAAACCATACCGCATTTTCATGCGTCCCCCCCCCAGTCTCCAAAACTCACTCAAAAATGGGACATGTTTTTGAAAACAGTTTGTTGTCAGATGTTGACGAATACCAACATGTCCCCCTGAATGTCAGGCATATGTCATCTTTGACATGTGTCATAGGTTCAACATCACTGTCTTAGGACCTTTATTCTGTGTCTGATTCCCTTGGTCTTTCTTCTCCTATGAAGAATATTCTTCAAGCATGGACCTGACTGTTTCTCATCAATTCGTGTTGAAATTCCATACACAGACAAGTACAAATCAACTATAGCCTGCTAGTAAAGAAACACTGCTCTGTATCTGAACAGGGTTTTAATAGTAACAGCTCTAAGCATATAGGACAGATCTGTCAACAACTGTCCACATACATTCTTTCTGGTCATCAATCTACACCAGGGGTGTAAAACTGGCGGCCCGTGGGCCAGATGTGTCACGAGCAGGCCACATCCACCCCAGCTCTGCAAAGGCAAAAAATGTTACAATATGTCACATGACGCAATCGAGTTTGACACCCGGGTCGAGTTGGCCAAGTTTGACACACACATACCCTCCATGTTTCACCAATTGCCTGCTTTCTTCCACCAAGAAGCAATGACATCTGATACCTCGCCATGTACATTTATACATCTAGACCAGAGGTGTCAAACTTGATTTCATTGAGGGCCTCATCAGGATGTTTGACCTCGGGGGTGCGGGTGGCCAGCTCGATGTCACTTGTGTCGAGGGTGCCTGTGGTGGCCCAAGCACTCTGTCGATGAAAATGGGCTCCTGAGCTCCGTTTTCACTGGCAGAGCAACCTGCGGGCTGGATCCAGCCTCGGGGCCTTGAGTTTGACATCCCTGATCTAAACTGTGTTGTTTCTCTGTGTCATATAATATATGTGGATATATGCATAATTTTATTTATTTATTTATATTTTTGTCATGTTTATGTAGTATGTATTGGAGGTGGTGAGCCTTTGAGAGCTGTATGCAATGAAATTTCATTTTAATGTATGTCGATTAGTGTACATTTAAAGTGACAAAAAAGTTATTCTAAGTCTAAGTCTACCTAGTATGGTGTAAGATTAAGGCATAAAAATCCAACCCTTTATTGTTATTCTAAGGGCAAGCAAATTGACTTTATTGCTCACCTTGACAATTAAGAGTCCTCATTGCTTCAATATGTGCAAATGTTCTCACTCTAAACAGAAAATAAAAAGTTGCTGGGTAGGGAATGCTGTATATGTAAATGGTAGGTTTGCTCTTCATTTCTAGATACTTTTCAAGTCAAAGAATACCTTCACTGGTGGCTTTATAAGGTTTAATAAGACTTGCTTGAAGGGGCAGTTAAAAAAGCAAGCCAACTGAAGTTTACAAAAATATGGTTTATAATCACTTTAATGGAGGAACCTGATAAAAATTTACTTTATTTCCATGGCTTAGCCAAGTGGATTTGTAAGGGAAAATGTGTTATATAGTCCAAGAGCCAACATTTTTAAAAAGTATAAAATTTTACTTGTAGCGTGTCTTAGAATGAGAGCAAAGTCTAACAGAAGAAAGGTGGATAGGCTGTAGAGCTCTTTCGTCACACAATAGATTAAGACTGTCTTCTGATTCAGAATCTGTGGTCAGGCAAAGAACAGAGATAACGCCTGCTAGGTAAGTTATCTGATGACTTAAACCTCATTTGTTGCTGCAAAACCTAAATCTGCCCAGTAATCGGAAAAGCTTTGTTATATATAGTATTCTCATCCTATTCTTTTCTTTGAAAACTAAGTGACCCATTAATAAATCTTTCTCTTACAAGAGTCTAGGTTTTGTTTTAGATCCCATACATAATTTCTGAAGGAAATCTTCTGAAATATTTCTTTACATCGTGATTGATAAAAACAGCAAGAGTTGAATATCTTATCCTAACCTTGCCAGTTTGTAATAGTGGCTGAAGGGCTGGGCTAGATAATTGGGAGACTGCAAGTTGTAATCCTCCTTTAGGACTGAAAAGTGGCCTGGTGACTTTGGGTCAGTCACCATCTTAGCCCAACCCCAACCAACAATTTAGCATTGTTGTTGTAGGGAAAATGAGGAGCATTATATATGCCAACTGGAACTGTACAAAAAAAAGATATGAATCTAATGACTTAAAATACATATTCCTATCTCTTGCTTCCACTAGCCATAAATTAGAATTATGATCTAAATTACCATAACTTATTTGTGATACTGTGTTTTAACATGTTTTACTGATTGATTATGACTATGATTTACTGAGCAAACCAGACTGGCTTGATTCACATATAAACTGAAATCAGAGGTACATAATGAAGGACCCAGAATCTCTTCTGCAGGACAACAATTTGTAAGTGAACAGAGTCTAAAATAATCCAATCATTTGTGTTTGTGTTGAGGGTCATGTTTAAGGGAAAAACTGATGTTTTAAGCCTGCAACTGACCAACAACTAACGCAGCAAAACTGGGTCTACTTGGGAACTTAGAACTTACCTCTGAAATGTACAAAGCTGAGTGCAACTCTTAAGACAATAACAGTTGTGCATTCCATAACCCATAGTTTATAAACTATATGTCATGCAAAACCAAAATAAACAAATTACATGTGTTAGCCCAATATGTGAACCCAAGATATGAATATCTCAGAAAGGACAATACTCAGACTAAGGTTTTGATTGAGAATTTAACAAAGAAAGCAAGCCCTTTATTCTTTCTAAAACAGCCATATTCTGATTTTACATTTTTTATTTTCCTGAAGGGGTCAACTTTTACATACAGTATATCAAGTTGTCTCAGATCATACAATTCTTCTATCTTTCCTTGGGCAGCTGACGATTACAGAAAGAGAAAGAAAAGAGAACATTATACAGATGTGCTACCTGTTCTATGCCCAACCCAATTCATATGGTGGAACAGCTGCATTCAGAAGTTCCATGGCTGGACTGAACCATGTGTTTTGGATATGGAATGTGCATGAAATGAACCAAAATACATGTGCATGGCACAGACCAAAATACATTGGTTCTAAGCACAATTAATTGGGGAAGAGAAGGAAATCAGCTAATTGGTAGCTGAGAGGAAGGAGACAAGGGAAGGCATTGGAAAGATCCAGGCAGTAGAATCCTGGTCTGGTCTGTTGGATGATGTCAGGCTGGTCAGCATTGCAGAAAGGAAAAGTTGCAAAGGCTAGTATGATGACATTTGTGAGGACAGAGAAGAAAGAGAAAGTGTTAGGAAGAGCAGCAAGTGGGCTGCTGGGATAAGCCACATTGGGATATTGGTAGTTAAAGAGAAAGAAGGCTTTAGAACAAGCACGGAGGAGGTGGGCTGGTGGGAATATTGCCTTAGGAAAGAATAGGCAATGGCTACTAATCTTCCCTATTCACTCTGTAAATCATTCTGGCTTCTGCCTTAATTTTGTTTCAAACTTTCCGGTTTTCTTTCTGCCAAATTCCAGCTGATCAGAAATGATTTGGCAGAACTTCCGGAGCAAATGATTAGTTCAAAGTTCAAAACAAAAGATATTTTCTGTCTCAAGTACTCTCTTGTTATTACAGAATAGCAAGTCAAACCACAGTCAGCACTGAGCAGAAACAACTTCCAGGGGGGGAACTTCCCAGCCTAACTGTTCGCCTGAACACTGAAGAAAGTAAAGCTTGTTTGTTTGTTTATTAAATAAATCTATATAGTCATCCAACTCACACATGGTTGACTCCGGGCAGCTTCCAACATTTAAAAAATCAACCATATAATGAAAACTAATTTTAAAAAACCACCCTCCACTTCTCATGGCAGCAATGCAATCAGATTAGTTATTTGATCAGCTCCTTTGCCATTCATGGTCCCCGGGCCTGCTGACAAAACCATGGTTTTTGTGGTTCACCACATATGCTTTACAACTGACCTAAGATGGTTTCTGGCAGCTGAAAATGATGGCAGCAGATGTTAGGTAAGGTAACTTGAAAAAGGATTGACATTTTAACAGATGTAATTGAATATTATTTGACAGGCCTCTTTAACAAATCTGAGCATTATCCTCTTTTCTGGTTGTACTACCAATAGCTGTCCTGTATGGTTAAGCAACATTTCTGAGAACATTTTTTGAATTTTGAAAAAAAACCCAGTACTTTTATAAAGCAGTTCCATAACTTTGAGAATATTTGGAATTGTTACTGTATTGTTGCAGGAAGTTTATTGTACTGAATATTATTTTCAAGACTAGTTATCATCATACATATACACCTAGAAACTCATAATGCTACTCTCTTTCCTGTAAGCAGCATTATCCAAAATACAGAATGGAAATTAGAACAAATAAATAAGAATAACTAATATATAAAGGCAAATAAATTAAAGGCATGATTTTTTAAAAAGGAAATATTTCATATATCTAGTTTCCACTAACATCCTTTATCATAACTCTCCAAAATTTTTAGACCATCCTTGCTTCTATCACATCCATCCATGGTTTCATACACTGACTTTTCTTTTAAACTTTTCGCCTCTATTTTTCCCAGGTTCTTATCGATTTGATTTAGTCATGATCTTCTCAGTCTTGCCATGCCTCTCAACTTACTCATTCAATTTGCCTTAATATATTTGTTTTGCAATTCAATTATTTATTCCTTTATATGACCAAAACACCTCATATACAAGTACAGGTTGTCCTCAATGTATAACTCTTGTTTAGCAACTGTTTGTAGTTTCCATAAGCATGGAAAGGATACTTTCTGGCCTGTACAGCATTTCTGGCCATTGTACAATGTTGTACCACCTCCTACATGGTCAGATGACTGTATTTTGGGCACTTGGCAATTTTCAACCAGTTGCCAGCTACCTTGTGATCATGTGATCACCATTTGCAACCTTCTCTGGTGGCTTCCCCAGAAAGTCAATGGGGCACTATTTAGAAGGCTCCTTTTATAGAGTCTTCCAAACAAGAACAGCACTCTTGTACCTGCATTTTTTTCATCTATAACCTTCTCACTGTTCCAAGTAGCTTTCACTCCCTCTTTCCTTATGTCCACTTTCCCTCCATTCTGTTGGAAAATTAATCTAGCTGTCTTCTGCTTACATATTTTTTTCATACAGGACTCATACTTTCTCTTCCTAAATAGTTGCTATATTGTCACTCTAGTTTCCTCCTCTTCGTTGCTTTTTTTAATATATTAATTTTTCTCAATATTTTCACAAATGGAAACTCAAGTAAGACTGAAGTAATGTGCTCCCACCTCAACAAGATGGCCCACCATGAACTAAATGTACAGTTTAAGAATATTCGTATTGCTCATAACAAATACCCAAAATACCTTGAGGTTACTCTAGATAAAACATTGTCCTTCAGAGAACATCTCAAGAAGACTGCAGCCAAACTGCGATCAAGAAATAACATCCTGCGAAAGCTGTATGGTCTAACTGGGGTTCCTCAGCTTCCACCTTGCGATCCTCAGCTCTTGACCTCATCTTTTCAACAGCAGAATACTGTGTTCCCCAGTCTAGATAAATAGTAGCCATACCAGACCAATCCACACACACAGCTGAATCATACTATGTGCATCATATTGGGCACAGTAAGATCTACCCACGCTTTCTGATCACCAGTTTTTAGCCATATTCCTCCACCACATCTATGAAAACGCTCTGCTCCAAGTGTGTAAGAAAATTATTAGTAATATTCACCTGCCAATATCACTGATGCTATAAACAACAGGCTTTGTTCCAGACATCCACCTATTGAGACAAACAGAAACTTGCTGGATAACAACGGCACTCTGCTTGAGGTCTGGATGCATAAAAGTCGTCTACTGCTTCTCCAGAGTGTTGGCTACTGTGTACTCTCCTCCATAAATGCAGAAAGCTCTCCTTTTTGGAATGTAACTGTGGTGCTCCAAAGCAGACGGAGCAACATATTGTGGACGTCTGAGTGCATATCAGGGAAACCCCAGAGAGTTTCTATATGCAACTCCATTATATATTGACTATATAAAATATAAATGGTCTATCTTTGAATTTGTACGTAGTGAAGAGTTCCCTATTTGTTCATTGAGAATATAATTCTGATGTTCCTTTTAACATTTTTGCCATATGCTACATAAATAAAATTTCTCAAACCTACTCATGACACTACCAGAAAAAAAAGTCTATATATTCAGCATCTTGGATAATCTGTTTTATTTATTTAGATTTTCATAGCCCCCTCCCCAGTTGAATAATTGTGACTCAAGGTAGTATATATTGAATAAAAACCAATAAAAAACCCAATAATTATAGGTAACCATAAGACAAAAAAAATAAACCAAAATCCACACCTAACATGTGAAATGACATGTTTCTGAGGTCAGCCAGACACGGACTCCCAGAAAATGAGCCCATCTACTATCCTGGTCCAGTACCTGAGGGAAAGCAGGATTTCAATGCTTTCTAGAAGGCCAGCAGGTTTTTCCTTTTATCCTCTGTATCTTTCATCATATACAATCCAATAAATCACGATTTTAGATTTATATTCATTACTTTGCTACAAATAAACCAAGTATTTGAAACAGACTCACTGTTCCCCAGTTACTATTCTCAATCATTGTTGAATTTCTGAATGGTTCAATCACTTTTTCTGAATTTTCCTATCGTTTCACACCTTACAGAATGCAATCAGATTGCATTCCCCTAAAATTCATCACTGATTCTTCCATTATCACTATTCACTGGAGTGTGATATGCTATTATTACTAACCTGTGAATTTGTTTTTTAATATAATTTTATTAACAAAGTTTTCAACGTAATAAAATATTACAGATTTTGAATTACAAAGAAAAGTAATCTTAAAAAGAAATAAAAATAAAAAAACTAATAAAGTGCCTTCCGATCATCTTAACAGCAGTTATAAGAGCATTTATATTTTACCCTCTTCCTTCCTTCCATAATCTACCCTTTCTAATCATCAAATCCATAATTCACCAGTTCACTTCTTTTTTCAGCAAAAAAAACTCCATAAGGGGGTTTTCAGTCACTAATAAATGTAACTGTTGATCTTTCTCTCAGCAAACAAGTTAATTTTGCCATCTCTGCTAGTTGCATCATCTTCACCAATCATTCCGCCACTGTGGATATTTCAGAATATTTTCATTTATGCACATATTAGTCTTACAGCAATAAATTAATATGTGGATTTCTATTTTCATATAAGTAACTATCTATAGATAGTTCTTGACTTAAGACCTCAATTGAGCCCCAAATTTCCATTACTAAGCAAGACAGTTGTTGTGGGTTTTGCCCCATTTTACAACATGTCTTGCCAGTTGTTAAATGAATCATTGCAGTTAAGTTAGTAACACAGTTGTTCAAAGAATCTGGCTTCTCCACTGCCTTTTCTGGAGGTCACAAAAGATAATCACATAACCTTGGGACACTGCAACCATCATAAATACATGCCAGTTGCCAAGCATCTGAATTTTGCCATGTGACCATGGGCATGCTGCAGGGATGGGTTCTACTTACCTTTACTATTGGTTTGCAGCAGGGCCACATGTGCGCGCTCTTCTGTGCATGCGCAAAAGCGTTTTGATGACATCGGGGTCAGTGGGCGGTGCCTCCCACCGGTTTTACTACCGGTTCCATAGAACTGGTGCGAACCAGGGGCAACCCACCACTGGCATGCTGCAATGGTCGTGTGAAAACTGTTCGTGAGTCACTTTTTTCAGTGTCACAACTTTAATGGTCATTAAGCAAATGGTCGAGGACTATGTGTATATGATATTAATTCATATTTCCAATATTAATTTTACCTCTTTCATTGTTAATTCAACAATAGTTAAATTTCAGGAATTGTTCCAATCCTGTTCTACGCACTATAAAAACCCCCAATGAAGTCATCAATTCAACTCAATAAGATCAGATCTCCATCATTCAGATCTATTGCTTCCTTGCCCTTAATTTGACAGACTTCCAACATACTATTCTTATTTCATGCATTAAGTTATATTATTTTCCATTCACTCTTCTTACATTCCAAATAGAAATCTCCTATTTGACATACACATGTCCTCCACTGGCCAACATAGCTCTGGTCAACTAAGGTCTTTAATAATAAGGAAATAATTTTATCTTGATGCAAAGGAGAGATGAATGAAACATTTTTGCTGCTGAATAATTATATTCTATTTACTAAAGAAGTCAATCTCATACAAATTAAAAGAGGTTTGAAAATTCTAACTGGAGTAGTCTTTTGTGTATTACGAATCTTCATATCCACAGAACAAAACTGTATCAAATAACAGTTTAGCTGTACTCTGTATTGTAATAGAGGGAGGAGAACCTAAAAGACTGATCTACACATTGTAAGGAAATTTTCAATCTTCTGCTTTTGTTCAAATAATCATGTTATCTGACTGATAGGGATTAAAATGATTAGTGAATGTATATTGTTTGCTAAATGAGTTTCTTCAAAATAGATTTCACTAGTATCTTCAAAAAAAATGTAACAAAAAACCCTCAACCAACAGTTTTAATGGAAAATGAATCACAGCAAGTAACACATAATGTCTAAATTTGACTGTTTTAATTGGAATTTTAATTGGTATTGTTTTAATTGGGGTTTTTAAAGTTATTGCCAAACTATTTAATATTTTTAATTGTTTTTAATATTTGTCATTTGTGTGTTTTAGTTGGCTGTA
>JANHZT010001941.1:97523-109560 GCA_032468215.1 Stegonotus admiraltiensis | reverse complement strand
GGGGGAGAGCCTTCTCTGTGGGGGCACCTGCCCTCTGGAATGAGCTGCCCCTGGAGCTTCGTCGAATCCCCGACCTTTCACTAAAGATAGAAGGAACCCCTACTGTTACTGAAAAACACTTTGACCCAAAAATTCCTAATAGCTGAAAAGCAATTAACAAGCAATTTCTAAAAGTGATTAGAAAAGGAACTACAGTATACCAAGCCAGTGTCCTTAACAGTGCCAATAGTGCTTGGAACAAGACCAGATAGCTATTTCTTTGCTTCCCAGAGTCTGTTGTCTTGTGGACTCCTTTCAAGAAGCAACTATACGGAACACTTTTGGGCAATCTCAAGTCTACTCCTTGTCTGGAGAGGAATTGCTTTTATAGCAGTTGTCTAAAAGTGGAGTTGTCTTCAGTTCATGTGTGTGTGTGTGTGACAGGGAGAGGGAGAGGGGGAGGGAAGAGAGAGAGAGAGAGAGACAGAGACAGTCTGTTTCTGTGGGTATCATATGTATATGAATTTATGAGGTTTTTAAGGATTCAACGGCAAAATGCATCTGTGTTTTGTATTTATGGCTCTTCATCTTTTCCCCTCCAGGTTTGAAAGGCAGACTTTGAATTAGTATGTTGGTTTTATATTGTGAACAAAGAAAATCACCATATGGTTTTTAGAACAGACAGCTGAATCAAACGATATAAAGGCTGACTAGTAACAAAACTTAGCACTGACAACTTTATTTAAAACATGTTTTTCTGTAAAAACACAACTCACCATTATATTTCTAATTAAATAGCCTCACTAAATTTTAGTGGTAGTTAGGTTTTTTGTTGTTGTTGAACTGAGGCATCTCATTTTAGAGAACTCAAAAGGAAGAAATGTATCTCTGTTCCTGCTTTTAGAGGTGGAGTGTTTAATTTAGGTTATTTCAGTGCTTAAAATGGGTTCTGTTAGGAATGTGTAAATGTAAGTTCTACGCCTCTCTCCATATTTTTGAAGGAAATACGGATTACAAGAAGCTATGCAAGGTAAGAACAGTTAATTTCATGTTCAAGTTTGCAATGTAGTATAAAAATACGGTTTTTTAGAAGGTGAGAGACAAGGTATTAGAAGATCTTTTTTGCAGATGACATATTGAATTTCTGCCTAATGCTAGGTTAATACACTTACATGATTTGATCTCTGCTTCCTTGGCTTTCAGTAAGTATAATTACAGCCATTTTTACCCATTCTGTAAGCTAGGCAATTTCACTGCTGATGGCTGCCATACACCATCTAATTTCTTTTATTAATTTTCAGAAATATTCTGATGAGGAAATCGTCACATTCCAGAGCTGTTGGCACTGGGACCAATTTCAAGTGAGCCATGATGGCGCAGTGATTAGAATGCAGTATTGCAGGCTAACTCTGCTCACTGCCAGGAGTTCGACCTTGACTGTCTCAAGTCAGGCTCAAGTCAGGCTCAGCCTTCCATCCTTTTGAGGACCCAGATTGTTGGGGCAATATTCTGACTCTGCTTAGAGAAGCTTGTAAAACACTGTGAAGCGGTATATAAGTCCAAATGCTATTCCTGTTTAAGTGAGGGCAGAATTATGTCCATATTTGCAGGATTCCATGGGAGAATTTAGCAGGCTCCAAAGTTCACTAAAGTGACCATTTAAATTTTTTTTTGCAATAATTATGATTCTTGTAAACATTAAATAAGTATTTTTAAGAATCATAACTTGGGAGGGCAGACATGATTTATTCATTTATTTGTTCATTGTCATCTTTGTGATCTGATGGAGATCATTGATTGTCAATCATTAATTGGGTCTAAACAATTAAGTCTTCTGTTGACCTATTTTAGATTGTCTTCAATTTTTCTAAATTTCTGGGTCTTTTCCAGTGTCTTTCTGTCATTTTATGTGTCCAGAATGTTTAAGCTTTAGCTTCATTATTAGTGCTTCCAAATCTAGTGTTGAGATTTGTTCTTCTTGCTGTCCTATGTAGTTTTAGTCATTTTTCTATAGCACTGCAATTCAAAGGGATAATTTTTTTCTTTTTTCAGCAGGTTTGATGCTTCAGCTTTCACGGCACAGGTTATAAGTGGGAAGCCCAGTTGTAGAATGTTAGCCTTATGATAGGCTTGTTTAATTGTGTTTAAAAGTAGCTACTTTCAACATATAAATGGTAAGCTGATTATAGAAATAGATACCCTAAGAAGTTACTGTGTATTGTCTAAATTCTTAGGCAGAGATGGGGTACAAATAGCAATGCATTTAGCCAGTTGATTAAAACGTTAAAGTCATCCAAAGTTTTGTATATGGCAAATTGCCGGAATTGGAGGCAATTACATTTCTTTTGAAAACTCTGCTGATTGCTAGGAAGTATTGCTCTCAGTCCCTTATCCCTATCAGATCAGCTGTGTGAAGCAAAACAATATTTTTGTCATGTTCCTGTATAACCTGGCAAAGATTTTGCTTGAATAGAACTGTATTGGATAGTAAATTTGCATGTCAACATTTTCAGGCATTTACACCATGGGCTTCAGTTCTTGATAATGTTGGGATTTAAGATTACCGTCTTAATCGGCTGGACTGTTGGTTTTAGAAACTAAAATATGTGATATAATTGTATAATATAATGCAATAAAATGCTTTTATTAGAAAGAATCTAAATACATGAACAAATTGCTAAGCCAGAACACCTAAATACTGAGGAGTAAGAAACTTAAAACTCTAAAATACTATGAACTCCCATATATTATTTGTTCAAACAGGAGGAAAATTGCATCTTAAAATGAGGGCAAGAAAGCGTGAAATATGCCACCCGTGTCTCTTTAGGATGGTGCCACTTTGAGAACTGTGTGCTTTTAATCAGTAAATTAATAAAGTGCAGATAGCAACAGTTTGAGTCACTTTGTTTTCTTTCTGTGGGCAGGACTGTACTTTCTAATAAAATTATTATTTGGCATACTGAGAGCAGCAGGTGACTGGTGGCAAATAAGGAAGGATGGAATTTTCCTTTTTTGGGGGGATGGGAAAGATTTTTTAAAATAAGTTTAAAGCTTTCAAAGTGAGAGCTCATCAACTGTACTGTATTTTGTTTTCTGTCCTGCCCCAAATCAGCTTGGAAATTGTGCTATTGTTTTTTGTGCTTCTGAATGTTGGCAGCATGTTCCTCAAGAGGCCGCAAAAAGGATTTTAAAGGCTAGGTAGTCCTTAATGATTACAACTGGGACTGGAATCTCAGAAGCCTTCCCAAGGATTGCAAGAATGATGCCTGCTCTTGTGTTTTGGAAGCTTCCAGGCCTGAAGAGAGGGGTGTACAGCTGGTACATTGTTCTGGGGCCCATGGAGCTCAGAGGGAGCCCATGAAGGGTAACTTTTTTAAAAAAAATTACAAAACCAAATGTTTAAAAAGAAAAACAATATTGGATATATACTTCATACTCTATACTTTGTGTGTATAACAAAACAGCCTTGCAGCCTTGTTTAACATAACCTTTATTAATCTGAAACTCAGTGAACAGTTATTTATGTAATTTATTGAATTTTAATTTCATTACTTATTTAAATTTGCAAGTTTAGTTTCATTTTGTTTATGAATATATTTTATATTTCAGTTTATGAAATGAGGTGAGGGTGCCCATATTTGGCTTGTTCCAGCACTTAATAATCCTCTCGGTGGCTCTGGAAACCTCCTTTGGAGGTTGCCTTCACAGAAGGAGGCTTCTGAATCACCATGAGAGCAGGCACCATTCTCGCGATCCTTTGGACGTCTAGAAGGATGCGTCTGAACGATTGGGAGAATGAATGAATGAATGAATGAATGAATGAATGAATAAACAAACGGGATGGGCTGTGGCAGCTTTGCATGCACTGGTGGGCCTGGAGCATGGGGGAGAGATAGGCGGGTGGGGGAAATTGTAGCACCCTGTGGTTGTAGGGTGGCAAACTGCAAGCACCTGAGTTCATCACATGATGGCAGAGGTGCTGTGATGGCTGTGCAGACAGACCTCAACATACAACAGTTCATTTACTGACTGTTCAAAGTTACAACGGCACTAAAAAAAGTGACTTATGACTGTTTTTCACACTTATGACCATCCCCATGATCATGTGATCAAAATTCAGATGCTTGGCAACTGGTTCATACTTATTACAGTTGCTGTGTCCCAAGGTCATGTGATAACATTTTGCAGCCTTCTGACAAGCAAAATCAAAGGGGAAGGCATAGGCTTTTAACAACCAGGTTACTAATTTATCAACTGCAGTGATTCGCTTAACAACTGTGGCAATAAAGGTTGTAAAATGGGTCAAAACTCATTTAACAAATGTCTTGCTTAACAACAGAAATGTTGGGCTCAATTGTGGTTATAAGTCAAGGGCTACCAGGTTACTTCGGGTACAGATCATAAATCTCTTTATTCAGCACTGTTGTAATTGTGAATGGTGCCTGAAACATTAAGTGAGAACTACCTGTACGTCTGTCACACTTTTGAAATGGGTTACTTAAATGTTTTATGAATGGCAGCATTTGGTTTTGATCAATATGTATCTTTAGCCTGCAAGAAATAATAGGCAAGGAGAATATTCAGTGGAAACCATTGTAATATTTTGAAATAATCTCCTTTTCTGGCTTGGGATAACAGAATAACAGAGTTGGAAAAGACCTTGTAGTTCATCTAGTCCAGGGGTCGGCAACCTTAAACACTCAAAGAGCCACAAAGGTCCTAACTGGAAGTCCCTGTTCAATTCTGGAGCTGACCGGAAGTCCAGTTCCCCCATCATATTCTCCTCCTAGCACGGCATCCTTTTTCCTCTACCTGTCCTAACCAAAAGCCCTATCAATTGTGGAGCCGACCAGCAACAGGGAGCCGTAGCAGAGGGATGAAAGAGCCACATGTGGGTTGCTGACCCCTGATCTAGTCCAACCCCCTGCCCAAACAGGAGACTCTGCACCATTTCTGACAGGTAGATGATCACATATATGGGAAGAAACAGAACTGGAAGATTTGGGCAATCCTAGAATGGTTTTATTAATCCAGTCTTTGGCCTTGTAGTTCAAAAAGGACTGTTATAATTCCACTCTCTTCAGTGTTTCAAGGATTCTACTCCAGATTTCCACAGCCAATAAAGCAGAGAAAGAGATAGGCTTCTCATGTTTATGTAATTAATAGAAACTGGTCCCAAATTCCAGCCTCCAGTGATTGTTTTAAATAGCTCCTTTATGTGAAAGCTTTGTTTTCTCTTCTGAATTTCTTTTCCCTTTCTGTAAACAAATAGCCTTGGGTTGGCATGGCATATCGAATTAATTCTCATTTTCATAAGAAATGTAGTGCCGTAGCTGTTTTCAGACTTGTCAACAATTGAAGCCTGCACTATTTTCATGAGAATGTTGCCACCTTTAATCAGCTATGTACTTTTCTCATCTAGAAACTAGAATAGGTGGTGGAATTATTATATTAAATGTTTTATCTTTATTAAAATTAAGATCACTACCAGAGTTCACTGGTAAGCTTCCTCTTTGACTTAACCATTTAACATCTCACTACAAAATAAGTTAGATAAAGTCTAGGAATGAGTTTGCATGCTATTTAATATCAGTGATAGCTTAGTGTGAGATTCATTCATTCATTCATTCATTCATTCATTCATTCATTCATTCATTCGATTTATGTCCTGCCTGATTTCACTTGAATGCATGTTTGGAATATTGAGCTACACATGGAAAGGCAGGATATAAACCTAACAAACGGAGTTTTAAAACAACTCTGGGGAAAAGGCCTTCCCCATTTACAAAATGTTGGCAATCGGGAGGGACATTTTTGAGAATAAAGTATTAGTATGCCAGAATTATTTTTAGATAGGTCTACCTACTACTGTGCTCTACGGAAGCTAGCAGGAAGCTTGGAGTGTACCAAAAGAGGTATCAGCAGGTACTTTGGCAACCTTAGGCAGCCTGCTGGGAATTCCAAAGATAATCCCTTTTTAGCAACCCTATTAGGGTTGTAAAATATATTTGATGTGATTTCAAACTCTTGCCAATCTCCTTCCATTTGCTTATTTGAATCTTGAGTTCCCTCTTTAGTTAGGGTTTGAAAAGTCCAGTGGAACAACAGTGGTTGAAAAATTATCTCCAGAATGGATAACTTGGCGTCCTCTCCCATGCCTATTTTCCCCCTATTGCTCCAAACTTTTGTTCTCTTTTGCCCTTTGTAAGATAAAGAATATGGTTAAAGATTTCAAGTGTTTCCATCATTTTGTAAGTCATCCTTTAATGGTGATGATGATTATTAAATGGCCATTAAAAGAGCAGTAACATTTCATGTAGTCCTCAGCTTACAATCACAATTGAGCTCCAATTCCTGCCTATTGTTAAATGAGTTTTTCTCATTTTTCAACCTTTTTTCCACAGTTGTTAAGCAAATCACAGCAGTTGTTAAGTGAATCATTCAGTCATTAAGCAAATCTGACTTCCCCCAATGACTTTGCTTGTTGGAAGCTGGCTGGGAAGGTTACAAATGGTGATTACATGACCCTGGGACAGTGCAAGCGTCATTAATACGTGCCAGTTGCCAAGCACTCAAATCTTGATTGTATGACCATGGGGATGCAGCGACAGTTGTTAAGAGTGAAAACCGATCATGTCACTTTTTTCAATGCCTTTGTAAATTTGAATGGTCACTAAATGAACAGTTTTAAGTCATGGATTACCTGTATCTGGTTGACCTTGACTGTTTGTCTTATTGGCAGGTTTTTAATTTTTTAAAAAAGTTTCTTTACTCAACACTGTTGTATAGAAAGACATTGAAATGATGAATTAAAAAAGTGAAAAATCCAGCCTAAAATATTCTGCAGTGTAGTTACCTCGTCCTCTACAGGTAAAAGTAAAGGTTCCCCTTGCACATATATGCTAGTTGTTCCTGACTCTAGGGGGCAGTGCTCATCTTTGTTTCAAAGCCAAAGAGCCAGCACTGTCCAAGGACATCTCTGTGGTTATGTTGCCGGCATGACTCAACACCAAAGGCGCATGGAACACTGTTACCTTCCCACCAAAGGTGGTCCCTATTTTTCTACTTGTATTTTTTACGTGCTTTCGAACTGCTAGGTTAGCAGAAGCTGGGGCAAGTAACAGGAGCTCAACCCATTACGCAGCACTAGGGATTTGAACTGCTGAACTGCCGACCTTTTCGATCGACAAGCTCAGCATCTTAGCTACTGAGCCACCACATCCCTCTCAAAATAAAAGTGTAAAATAAAGATTGCATTTGAAGGAAGGTGAACTTTCTTTCAAAGAAAATTCAGCATGAATTTCTTTTGTCACCGCCCACCTGGCTTCAAGAGGTGGGAGGAATATAAAAATTGATCCTGTTTGCTTTAGTAACCATTCACCAGATGGGAAAAGTACAGATTTCCTCATAGGTTTTGCCCATTTTTGTTTATATAGTGGTTAGGCAGGCATTCATCACACCTTTATATGGCTATTCATTTCTGAATCATAGCCTTAACAATGGCCCTTTCTAATGCTAGATAAAATATGCGGGGGTCCTCCCCTTTACAAAAGATACTGTAATCAGTTTGTATTCTTTCTAAAGGTGTGATCTATCTCCCTAGATAGAAGTGTAACAAAATTAGGTCAAATGTTACCCTAATAAGTCCTGCATTAGTAACTTAAATCTGTAATGGGAAAAGCATCTGGCATGTGTACTGGCTGAGATATTTTAATTGTTGTAAATTGAAAAAACAGCAATAAGCCAGCATTCTATATCTAACACATACAAAAGTAATGCGAGATCGAGAATTTTTAATCAATGCTCTTAAAACTTGAAAACTATTTAAATGTATAAGTAAAAAAATAATTAGGTAGCATGGTAATTTCTTTACTTGTGCATTTGTAATGGCATTTACAAATAAAGTATGAAAGTGACTTTACATCTTGCTCCTTGGTGTGTAAAATACTAAGCCCCAAACTTTATCTAAGCAGTGAACTGCATAGGTTCCTCACTATCTCCTTTATAAGTATTTAGTCTGAATGTTGCTGTTTCTTTTGGGTTTGCACATATGTGAGAAAATGAGAAAGTGTATATGAGCCTCTGAAAGGCAGGAGCAGAATCAAAATACCTCTACTGAATTTCTTAGTTTGATAACACTTGCTTTTGAATTACCCGACCACTGTTTCATCATTCTGTTACTTTTGCCAGTAATTTGCAAAACTTTGAAGCTACATTTAAATCTTGATTTGAAAAGTGTCATACAAGAATTGAGTTCAATAATTACAAACGATTTTAGAATTATAGAAAGCATTCCATTAGGCATTTTCAGGTACTCCTCATTTAGTGATCGTCTCATTTAAGCGACTGTTCATAGTTACGATGTAATGAAAAAATAACTTGACATTCAATCCTTGCATTTACAACTTTTGCAGGTCAGTTGGGGTGGCAGAGTGCAGGGTGATGAGGGTGATTGTGTGCACCCAGTGTGTGCCTCCCAGTGCACCCTTTTCACTGCATTGCTGGGCTAGGCTGGGTTGGGTTTTACCCTATTGCAGCTCAAGGTTCTAGCAGCCAGAGAGCCACAGTGCACAAGTACCCCCTTTGCAGTTCCTGGGACGTGGTGGCTTTGTGCCGCACTGTTGGGGTTTCCTGTGGTATGGTGGTTTTGTGTTGTCTCCCCTGGTTTCTGTGCTGCACTGCTGGGCCAGCGTGGGGTGGCTGCAACTTTGTGCAGTCCCAGAGCTGTGATGTACCAGGAAATGCCCGAGGTGCAGCATATTCTTTCTCTGGCCTCCCTGAGCTCATGATACATTGTCCTGGTGCTAAATTTCCTACTCCTAAGTAGATCATATTTAGTCTAGGTCTGTGGCTTGCTTGCTATGGATGACTCAAAATGTATATACTGTACTTTCAACAGTATTGTTCACAGTGTTATTGGGATATAAGTTTCTTTACCAGTATCTTTATGAAATAAAGATCAGTGAAAAGGAAATTGAATTAAAATTGACATATATGAACAGTGAGTTAATAGCTTACTTCTTAAATGAAGACATTAATTCATACATTATGTTGTAGGTTACCTTAAAGAAAAACTGGGATCCTCTCCACTTAGCCAGGAACAGAGAACAAATACCCGTTTTTGTCTGTAAACATTAACCTTTTTTCCTTTGAGAATTTGCTAGGTCAAAGTTGATGAATCAAGTGTGTTCAAACGCCTTTTCTTGTCCCAACTTGTTACTGTTATCTTCTTATCCATTCATTTTAGAAATGAAAAAAAAACCCCTCTGCCAACAGGTTCTTTGTTTCCCTTTAATTTCAGAGAGAAAAATAAAGAATATTTTTAAATACTTTTAATGAGATTTAAAATAATTCAAGTTTATTTATTTTGTGTGTCTTTTTATCTTTTTAAAGTATAGTGATTATGAGTGGTTTATAGTCCATTGTTTACCACAGTTCTAAGTGACATTGAAAATCATAATAGCTTGCATTAAAAGTATCTAATAGAATGTTTCCTCCTGTATTTATTGGCTTGGAATTTTTTTTGCATCAGAAACTCCTTTCAAGGCAAATTGTTCCAAAAAAGAAGTCCCTCTCAGCTGTTACTACCTGATTATAAAATAGTCTTAAAGAAGGCTTTCTTTGTATATGTTTATGTTATGTATTTAATATATTATAGATTTAAGTACTTTAATGGGGTGCTTTTAATGATGACCACAGGAATTTAATGATCCTTTAATTTCAGTGAGAGAATTAAGATAACGTGCTACACACTTAGTCCTCAGTGGTGGAATTATTTTTTTTTACTACTATTTCTGTGGGCATGGCTTTGTGGGTGTGTGGTGGCTTGGTGGGAAAGGCAAGGGAAGGATACTGCAAAATCTCCATTTCCAACCCACTCTGGAGGCAGCCAGAGGTGGTATTTGCTGGTTCTCCGAACTACTCAAAATTTCCATTACCGGTTCTCCAGAACATGTCAGAACCTGCTGAATAGCACCCCTGCTAGTCCTTCAATCAGCAGAAAACTCTACCATCTTAAAATTTGCTACCGTCTAAAAATTGCCCTAAAAAACCCCTTTGACAATTTTTTTGCAGATCTCTCTCTCCATCCCCTAAAAAAGCAAGGAAGCCATGGCCCTAATTTTTTTACATGGATATGGAATATCTCAAAGGACAAAAAGTTAAAATGAAAGGGAATAGTCTTACTTTGCAATAATGCACTATATTAAAGAGAATAAGACAAGGGTGTCCTGATTCTCCCTATTCATTTTTATCAGTGTTAGAATGATTGGCAATCCAAATATGTCAAATAAAATTCCATCAGTGAAATTCACTGCATGAGAACAAGCATTGGAACTATTTGCTAATGACATTGTAGTAACAAATTGGTCAACCTATAGTCTCCTTAAACATGCTGATGGAATATATAAAACAATATGGTTGGTGTCAAGTTCAACAGAGGAAAAACTCAGGGTTGATATGAAACTTTGCAGGATGAAAATAACTTTTGTATCAACTAATAGCAGGGGTGGGTTTCAAAACCTGTCGCTACTGGTTTGTTCATGGGTGCGTGCGTTCTTATGCGTGTGTGTGACGCTTCTGCGCATGCGATCCAGGGTGAACCAGTAGCAACCCACCACTGACTAATAGGCTTTAATATTACTATATAAAGGTCAAATAATTAGGAGTGTTTCTTGATAAAAAGGAACAAAGATCTCTTCAAAAATGTACATTCATCAGCCTGGCAACACTTAACAAGATACATTTCTAGATGGAAGAAATTAAACCTGTCTTGGTTCAGAATTGGAGTGAGAAAAATGAATATTTTATTAAACTAGATATTCTATTAGAGATTTCAATCATGATTGAAAATAAGGTATTCACTGAAGTACTAAATTATATAGGGTGTAATAAAAGGCCAACTGTTACATTCAGAAACTTGTAGAATTCAAAAGAATGAGATGGTTTAGCAGTTCTAAGTCTCAGATTTTACTATCATGCTAGCTGGCTAAAATGGATTTCAGAAAGGTATATATTTCCTTCACATTTATGGAAGGGGTGTGACTCCATATTGGGGTTGATACACACAAAATTAAGCAATTTTCAAGAGATCTTAAAATATTTGATAACTCAAAGAGAAATCAGTAATTTTTTTAGAATACAAGACTTTATTATTAACAGGAAGAATTAAGATCTTTCCAGTCTCTTGCTACACACTTCTCTTCCATTCTTAATTGGTTTCAGTACCTTCAAATACATACCGTAAGCAGCATAGCAACAAAGGAATTGCAGAAACAAAATTAATCAAATTGAGTAATTTGATAGAATTTTAAAAATGTATAATTCATAACCTTGAATATTTGATAGGGATAATTTATAATCTGCTAGGGAAGTGTAACTGAGAACAAAGATTATTTGATGAAATTATATATTTGTGAGGAAAGTTTATATTCCATCATTGTATCGAGAGAATTTATGTTTATATTTGACCTATTGTAATGGCTTCTGGGAAAGACTTTGGAAAAATGACCAGAAGAGACACTGCCAAGGGAACAGTTGGATAAGAAACAATGTAGCCCACAGATGGATATTGGATGGGGCAAGAGGCTCAGGAGAGACCCTCCCTAGTTTCATTGGCTGTAAAGGAAAATGGCGGAAGGGGGGTAAGGATTGTATTTTCAGACTTGCAAGGTTCTGTCAATATAGTAGAATTAGCCCAACTGGTTGTGATTTCTGTTGTTTACCCTGCAAGGCCAACATATATAATATATAATATATATTATAATATTTTCTTAATGTGTTAATTATCTATAATTTATATTTTCTCCTCTTAATTACATTATTTGTCCCTCAAATATTTCAATAGAAATATGTTTTGAATAGAAATTTGTAATGACGTTTCATAGTCCTTTAAATTTTTAATAGTGTCTAGAGCCGTGATGGCGAACCTATGGCACGGGTGACACAGGTGGCACGTGGAGCCATATTGGTGGGTACACGAACTCAGCTCTGGCACACATGCGCGCACTGACCAGCTGATTTTCGGGCCTTCTGGGCCCACTGGAAGTCAGCAAACAGG
>JANHZT010001940.1:155097-167763 GCA_032468215.1 Stegonotus admiraltiensis | reverse complement strand
GAGGGACTAGGATAAGGAGGGGAATGGGAGGAACATCTGTTAACCCTTACAGCCTGGGTTATTGGTATATGTATGTGAGTGAATACAGGTAAGACATCAATATGTAACAGAAGGAAAGACAGCAGAGTTGGAAAAAGCTATTTGTAGAGGGACAAGATCTGATTTTTACAGGAAACTATAGGTCAATATAATTTTTGAATAATGACTGCAGGTAGTTTACAATGATTCTGGTTGATAGACTGGAAATTTTGTCAGGATTTATTCGTGAAGATTGATGTGGGTAAAATGGAGCAAGGCGGCTTTGCATGATTGGCTTGACAAGCTGCAAGTCCGCATTAAAGACCCAAGTGCTGCCATGGGACAGGATGAGCTCTGGTCATTTGCTCCAGCTCTTGCTGGGGACATGAAAGGAGTTCCCAACTGGGCATCTCTCAGGCAATGGTGATGTTATAAGCTAATCCTTTCAGCTGAGAGGTGCCTCGATGTTTCTGACATGAGTGCAATGGGATGTGGGAAAAAGAACCTAAAAGTCTTAGAAATCTGTTGGATATTTTGAAATATTTGGAGCAACATAATTAAGTGCCCCTCTCTGAGTGAGAAGGGAGGTTAAGAAATATGAAATATAAATAAAATAAATATAAACAATGAAAAACAAGTCACATTTAATTTCATTTTTAATTTTTCTTAGACTAGGAGAAGGCCATTGACAATTTGAATTGGGCTTTCCTGTCCAAGTTTTCCAAAGTTGGAGAGCATTTTATAAAAAGGATAAGATTGATTTATACTTTGCAGAAAGTTCAAATAACTTACTGGAGATTTAACAAAGCCTTGAGAGATACAAAAAGAACAAGATAGGAATGTCCACTATCTCTTCTCTGTATATCTCTGAAGAGAGAATAAAGACCAAATGAGAAACTGTAGGTGTAAAGAAAAAAAAAGAAACTGATAAGTTAAGGATCTTTGCAGATGATCTGGTGTTGGTTTTGGAAGGTCCTTTAAAGGAAATTGAAATATTAATGGGGAAACTAATAATAATTTGGTGGATTAGCAGATTGTAAAATCAACAAAGAGAAGATGAAGATGTTAATAAAGACATTAAAATTCAAGATAAAAAATAACAGATGAATCAAATGAAATTTAAGATTCAAAAGTAAAATACCTGGGTATCACTATCATGAATATAAATTTTCAAATTATTCAAATTAGTTATTTTCAAAATAACTCTGTTAAGATGAGGAACAAAGTTTAAAAAGATATATTAAATTGGAAAAAACTATAATTGTCATTGTTGAGAGAATTTCTGTGATAAAAATGAATGTCTTGCCCAGAATGATGTTTTTGTTCCAGACAGTATCTATTTTGACAACTGATGCACAAAACCGAAGGAGAGATATAAATTTGTGCGGCAAGAGAAAAAAAAACACAAATTGATATAACTTGTTATAAGATAAAAAGGAAAGAGGAGTATTGGATTTACCTGATATGAAGTTGTATTTTAAAGCTTGTTGTTTGGTTTGGATAAAGCAGAGGGTACTGCTGAGAAATAGAAGGCTCTTTGAATTAGAATAACACGTGATTTGGGTGGCAAGGATATTTACAGTATGACAAAATCAAAGTTATAGTGAATTTTAAAAATCATTATATTAGTCATACCATATTAAGAATATTTTAATTTCCTGGGCTTCAAGATCACCGCACATGGGGACAACAGCCAAGAAATTAAAAGACACTTGCTCCTCGGGAGGAACGCTATGGCAAAGTTAGACAGCATACTAAAAAGCAGAGACATCACCCTGCCAACAAAAATGTGTATAGTCAAGGCTATGGTTTTCATAATTGCAATGTATGGTTGTGAAAGTTGGACCATAAGGAAGGCTGAGTGTCAAAGAATTGAGGCCTTTGAACTATGGTGCTGGAAAAGACTTCGGCGAGTCCCTTGGACTGCAAGGCGATCAAACCAATCAGTCCTAGAGAAGATCAACCCTGACTGCTTTTTAGAAGGCCAGATCATGAAGATGAAACTGAAATACTTTGGCCACCTAATGAGAAGGAAGGATTCATTGGAGAAGAGCCTAATGCTGGGAATGATTGAGGGCAAAAGAAGAATGGGATGGCAGAGAACGAGGTGGCTGGATGGAGTCACTAAATCAGTCGGTGTGAGCTTAAATGATCTCTGGGGGATGGTAGAGGACAGGAAGGCCTGGAGGAAAGTTGTCCATGGGGTCACAATGGGTCAGACATGACTTCGCAACTAACAACAACAACAACATTGAGAATATGGAATAGATACAAATCCACATTGTGTCTGAAAACATGTTTGGGGCTCTCAGCACAAAAACATTTTTTAGATGAGAAATAATAGATAAATCTAAATATGTAACATGTTGAGATATATTAGAATTTTGACAAGGACAATATAATATAAAATTAATCGATGAACTGAGGGCAGAGAGACATAGTTAACAACGGTTTTGTTATTAACAGTTATTAGAAAGCTTTAAAGTAGATAAAAGTTTATGATTTTGAACATTGTGTGACTGAGTTTGAAATGTTAACAGATGATTCTTAAAATATATACACTTCTGTTGAAAACTGAGATGAACAAAAACATGTGAAAGAATGCATGATTAAGTTGGCTAAATTTTTGGTTTCTACAGATGGAACAATGGAAAACATCTACTTGAAAAGCCTAGTAACTTCCTTTGTGACTGATGGACAAAAAATAATAGAATTCTGTTTTTATATGTAACAATTGCAGCAAAATTACTATATGTTCAGAAGTAAAAACTTCGCCTCAATGGAGGAATGGATGGTGAAGATGATGGAATTTGCAGAGATGGCTAAATTGACTTCTTTAATTAGAGAAAAGACATCAGCTATATTTTCTGCTGGTTGGAAGTCCCTTATAGACTTTTTGAGTGAAAGGGGGAAAAAAGAACTTATGACTTATGTTTTTTTATTATTAGAAAAAGCAAATAATAGAAAAGAGTTTGTTTTCGTAACCATAGAGTAAGAAGTAATTTTGTACCTGTAAATTATACTTGCTGTAAATTAGAAGTAACTTCTTTCTACTTCTATTTATTTTTCTTTGCACTTTTTTTACTTCTTTGTTCTTCTCCATTCTTTTTTCTTGTACTAGGTTTTGTTAGGTTTTCTGTTTAAAATTCTTAATAAAAATTATATGCAGTATCAATATAAAAAGAATGTGTAAAGGAATTAAAATACATATTGGAAATGGGAATAACCAGAAGGGATATTTTATCATACTTGGTGTACATTTAAAAATGCTAGAAAATTTTTGGATTCACTGATTCAAAGGATTTTAAAATCAGAAAAAACAGAAGTCTTTTGGGACTGATGAACAGACAATCCGAAAGAAGCCATGGAGAGCCATGGTGAAGCGGTGGTTAGAATGCAATACTAATTCTGCTGACTGCCAATAGTTCGATCCTGATCGGTTCAAGGTTCAACCTTACATCCTTCCAAGGTAAATAAAATGGAAACAATTCTAATAAGTTTTCCACCCTTGCAGAGGCCCAGTCTCTCTATGATCTACACTTTGACCATGGGAAAATACCATTGTCAGTAATTTTCATATCCAGATCATGTCTCGTCTGTCTACAGTACAGACCAGATCAAGTGTGTGCCTGTCTTTGCATGTGTGTGTGTGTGATCATTATTTGCAACAAGTTACGATTGCCATAAAGATAATTAACTCCTGAGTCATATTAGAGATGTCCCTATAGCATAAAGTTTCAATTCACCCAACACTGCAGGCCTCCAAAATAGCCTTATTAAGGAACTCATTATAACTTGCAGCTAGGTGGTTGGCTCACTAGATCTAACTTGTCTCTGTAGCCTAATCTAGTAAAGGTAGAGTGAAATAAGTGACATTTCATTGTCCTTTACAGATTACAACATTTATTGCCATGGGAAACTGTGAATATGGGTAAAGCAAGGTGACCATCTGCACTTACTGGAACAAATAACAACTTTCAGAGGCAAACTTCATAATACAAGAGCTTTATTCAGTTAAAATACCTGTTACCACTTTTTGCTGTTTAACGTTATTTGCTCTTTGTGGAGGTTCTCTCTGAATTGTTTTAAATGATCATTGTAAAAGCTCTTCGGTTGCTGATTTTCTTAAGATATAATTCTGTACCTTATGAGAAGTTGATAAAAAATTAATAATATTTTTGCAAAATCTTAGGCAACAAATACGGCAAGCAAAAGAAGTCCAGACTGTTGAATTCATTTAAAAATCATTGTCCAAATATGGACATCGATTGCTCATCCTTAGAAATGGCTAAAAATAATCTGTCATCTTTTAAAAATGCAAATGGGAAAATCTCCCTGGGAGAAATTTAATAGGCCATTGCAGGAAATGTATATAGCATAGTGAACCACATCATAATTTTATACAAACTGTATTTTAAAACTTGTCGCATTTTGTTCCAGTTTCTTTAAAATATATCTGACATTTTCCAGGAATGGGAGAAATAAAAAGGGAGTTACAAACTGGAATGTCAAAAATACCGGAGAAATAGTGTCAATAAAGCTTTGGATGGAGATATGTAGTTAGTATTAGAATCTGAGATAGCTGAATCATCTGTTTTCCATGCTGGTGACATTTTTTAAACCCTAAGCATTTCTTCATGAACCTTTGAGAATGTTTTTCTAAAAGTCATACAAATGTTTGCATGCATTATTGTATGACATTTCCCATAATAAGCAATCAATTTTCCCTAACAAATGTCTTTTTTAAACTATAGCTTTCCCACTGTATTCATTTTTATACATTTCCTATAATATTAATATTTCAGAGAAATGCAAAAACTGAAGCATGATGACATTCCAGTACACACATTAGTTCAGGGAGTGAAAATGAGACTCGTTTAGATTCAGATTGCCACAATGGGATCGTTAAAAAGTATTTGTCAGATCCACTGTGACTTTTGCTGACTCTGTTGCTTAATTTGTTTTAGCTAAGGGAAAAAAAACAATTGGGGAAAATATTTTTGCAGAAGCAAAAAATAAATAAATAAATACATTTTGTCATGGAAGCTTTGAAACTTATGGCTGAAGTAGAAACCAGCCCAATCCAATCAGCAATTTACCTTTTCACTCTACTCTTGTAGCCCTCATTGGCAGAAGAGGGCAGAAGTCAACACCAATGCTAGAGTGCCTTGGTACGCAAGAGGAACAAAACCTACTCAAAACCTGTTGAGCCGCCAGAAGTGTTCAAGTGCCAGAACTGCCAGTCAGCGGGGTCAATAAGCATGCTGAATGATAATTATGGGATTTGAAGCCCAATCTGGAAGGCATTAAGCTAGGAAAAGCTGGCTAGCTCCACAGAAAGACTGAGAGTAGCCTTCTGTCTTTGTTTGTTCATCCAGCTTTGCCTTCTGCTCTTAGGGACTGTAGGATAGAGAACACACTTTGCAGATGTGAGTTTGGGGAAGTTTTAGGGCGATTGTGTGGAGCAAAAAGGCTTGAAAAAATAAGCACTTTTGTTCAAATGTGACCAGCACGGAGGGCAAGGAAGCAGGAAAGACCATATACTGGTAGTCCTTAATTTACAACCGTTCATTTAATGGCCATTCGAAGTTACAACGGCATTGAAAAAGGGGACTTATGACCATTGTAGCATCCCCGTAGTGATGTGATTTACATTTGGATACTTGACAACTGACTCACATTTACGCCATGCCCCAGAGTCACATGATCCCCTTTTGCTACCTTCTGATAAGAAAAGTCAACGGGGAAGTCACGGTGGTGAAATCCAAATTTTTTTTACTACCGGTTCTGTAGGCGTGGCTTGGTGAGTGTGGTGTGGCTTGGTGGGCATGGCAGGGGAAGGATACAGCAAAATCTCCATTCCTACCCCACTCCAGGGGAAGGTTACTGCAAAATCCCCATTTCCTCCCTACTCTGGGGCCAGCCAGAAGTGGTATTTGCCAGTTCTCCGAACTACTCAAAATTGCTGCTACTGGTTTTCCAGAACCTGTCAGAACCTGCTGGATTTCACCCCTGGGAAGTCAGATTCACTTAACAACCATGTTACTAATTTAACAACAGCAGTGATTCACTGAACAAATGTAGCCAGAAAAGTCATAAAATGGGACAAAACTCACTTAACAAATTTCTTACTTAACAACATAAATTTTGGGCTCCATTGCGGTCATAAGCTGACGACTGCCTGTATAAGTATATGTGATTTTTTTTGCAAGAAGTATAGAAAATGCTAGTTAAAATGGATGAGCAGCTTTGCTTTGCTTGAGTCAAGAACTAATTTTTGTTTAGGCATATCAGTTTGAGGCAAACCGTAATGAGGAAATATCCTTTGGGTTTAATTGAAATATTTTGTTGGCTACCAAAATTGCAGTTGTGTTGGTTACTTGAGTGACCTTACTGTACATAACAGCAACTGTGAAAACCTTCACTGCAACATTCATTTTAACATGCACTGTGCAAGCTCTTAATTAATGTTTGTTTATTTTGTCCAAGGGAACTGTGGCATCGAATTATAATTATCAATAATTGCACAAAGAAGTAATAATAACCCAAACAGTTTTAATCCCAAGTGTCTCTTTTTTACAATGAGATTGTTCTTACAGAGCCCTTTAGAAGAGAAAATGTTTGTCATCTGTGTGTGCACACAGCTTTTTCATTTGTTTATTTTGTTATTTTGCCAATATAGATTGTTCTAATCCCTGGGTTCATCTTTTCAGACTCAATTCATTTTGAAAGAAACATCAACATGACAGATCTCACAGTTATGGATTGGTGAGTTTCAAAGCTGTACTAATTTATATTGGTGCAATTTCAGAAATTGAGTATGTCTAGTCCAGGAGTCTGCAACCTTAAATACTCAAAGAGCCATTTGGACCTGTTTCCCACAGAAAAGAAAACACCAGGAGCCACCAAACCCTTCCTGTGCCTGACTATTTCTGGAGCGGCTACAAAACTAGCACATGTAGTTGAATTTAACATTCTGTTTTCTTCTGAAAGTTTTCTTTTCTTGGATTTATCCATGCTTGGCCTATCAGGGGTTGAAAAGCTCAATACGTTGCGTGCTGGTGGGTGTCGCACATTGGCGGTTGCGATGCATATTTTGAGTGACAGGGAGCCGCAGCAGAGGGGTGAAAGAGCCACATGAGGCTCCAGAGCCGCAGGTTGCTGACCCCTGGTCTAGTCTAACAAAGAGAAGAACTATGGGTGACATGATAGCAGTCTTCCAATATTTCGATCAGAATAAAACTGGAAGGGATCTTGGAGGTCATCTAGTCCAACCCCCTGCTCAAGCAGGAGACCCTATACCATTTCAGATAGGTGGTTGTCCAGTCTTTTCTTAAAAATCTCCAGTGATGAAGCACTCACAACTTCTGAAAGTCAGCTGCTCCATTGGTTAATTGTCCTCACTCTTTTCTCCTTAATTCCAGGTTGCTTCTCTCCTTGATTAGTTTCCGTCCATTGTTTCTTGACTTGCCTTTTGGTGTTTTGGAAAATAAGTTGATCCCCACTTCTTTGTGGTAGACCCTCATATATTGGAATACTGCTCTCATGTCGTCCCTAGTCCTTCTTTTATCTAGACTGGCCATACTCAATTGCTGCAACCATTCTTCATATATTTTTGTCTCCAGTCCCTTAATCATCTTAGTTGCTCTTTGCACTTTTTCCAAAGTCTCAACATCTTTTTTGGTAATGTGGTGACTAAAACTGGATGCAGTATTCCAGGTGTGATCCTACTAAGGCTTTATAAAGCAGTACTAATACTTTATCTGATTTTGATCTCTGTTTATACAACCCAGGATTGTATTAGCTTTTTTGTCTGCCGCCGCACACTGCTGCCTCATGTTTAAGTGATCTTCCACTAGGACTCCCTCTCACAGTTAATGTTTTTGAGCCAGGTTTTGCCTAATCTGCACTTGTACTTTGGTTTTTCCTGCCTAGATGTAAAACCTTGCTTTTCTCCACATTAAATTTCATGTTGTTGGATACAGGCCATTGTTCAAGTCTGTTAAGATCTTTTTGAATCCTGAGCCTGTCTTCTGGGGTGTCTTCTGGGCTATGTCTCTTCTGGACTATTCCTGCTTAGTGTCATTTGCAAACTTGATGGGGTCCCCATCTATTCTATTCTGTGACAAAGAAGAGGGGGATAGCCAAATCACCTAAAGCAGGACAAGAAGTAACAGATGCAAACTTATCAAGGAGAGATCCAACCTAGAGTTAAGGAAAATTTCCTGATATTGAGAAAAATTTAGCAGTGGAATGGCTTGCCTCCAGAAGTTGCAGGTATTCCATCACTGGAGGTTTTTAGGAAGAGTTTGGACAGCCACTTGTGTGAAATAGTATAGGGCCAGGATGGCAAACCTATGGCACGTGTGCCACAGGTGGCACGCAGAGCCATATTTGTGGGCACATGAGCTTTGCCCTAGCTCAGCTCCACCACGCATGCACGCACCGGCCAGCTCATTTTCAGGCCTTTCGGGCCCACTGGAAGTCAGGAAACAGGTTGTTTCTGGCCTCTGGAGGGCCTCCAGGGAGGTGGGGAAGGGCGTTTTTGCCCTCCCCAGGGTCCTAGAAAGGCTCTATAGCCTGGGGAGGGCGAAAAATGGGCCTACTGGGCCCACCGTGCCATCGCGTGCCAAAAGCGGGAGGAGTTCTGGGGGATGGGGCACATTGAATTATGGGTGTGGGCACACGCACCCACGACCCTCTGTGCTCCTCCCACTTTTGGCATGCGATGGCAAAAAGATCAGCCATCACTGGTATAGGGTCTGTTGCCTGAGCAACTGGTTTTCAAAGTCATTGTTGATGCTTGCTGTGAAACAGGAGAACTTGTTGACTAAAACAATGTTGCCAAATATAATATAAAAATGCTTGATTTGAATCTTATGAACAGGAGTTTTACTAAAGTATATTAGAAGAATTCTGCTGTATCAGGATACTAGCTCCTTTAGTCTAGCATTTGATGTCACACAGTGGCTCAACTGGATGTATTCCACATGATTTTCTCCTCTTGCTTCCCAACTTCCAGTATTTCTGACATTCCAGAGATAGCAAATTGCCTTCAATATTAGTAGCTGCTGATAGCCTGGTCTTCCACCAACCTATCTAACTGCTTTTTAAAACCATCCCAACTAGCCACAGTTATCATAATTGCTGTCAGCAATTTCCACTGCTCGTGTGGTAGTTCAAAAACATGCGAATGCAAGTAGATAAATAGTTACCACTTTGATGGGAAGGTAATAAGGTTCCATGCACCTTGGCGTACATTCATGCTGGCCACATGACTACGGAAGTGTCTTCGGACAATGTTGGCTCTCTTGGCTTAGAAACTGAGATGAGCACTGCCTTCTAGAGTTGGACATGACTGGAGAGGGGAAACCTTTACATTTACTTCAAATATGCATACTGTATGGGAAGTATTTGTTTCTGTGGTCCTGAATCTTCTGCATTTAGTTTTGATGAATGACTTCAAGGCTTTACTCTGCGAGATGGAGGACAACCTCTATCTACATGCTCAGGAACTCAAACCATGTGATCCTGTCCACCATTAAACCATCTTTCCAAGCAGTCTCAGTGTTTCCAGCATCTTTTTCCCCACTTGGAACTGAATCCAGAAGGAAATTTCTTCCAACAACTCTAAGGAGTCCCAGTATTACCAGCCTTCAGTTTGGGTTAATGTTGTATCAAGTATGTCTTATAGTTTCCCCAAGATTTAATTTATCTGTGAGAACATGTTTTTCCATCTAATTTTCAGAGGACTTCAAATTTTCTTTTGAATTTTTCTTGATGGCATTTTTGAGCTCATATTATTGTTGGTAGTCAATGGGAATTGTGATGCTATTTTGAGTGGACATTTTGCTATTAGTCCAAAGCCTTCCTTACTGCTCACACTTCCCAGTCAGAAGAAATTCAGGGAAGGATCTAATGGTAGAATGCAAAGCATAACCATCAGCCCTGTTGTAACTAAATAAATGCAACAATGCTCTATTCCGTTCGTGACAATTTCACCCAAAATATTCTTTTTCTTTGACAGTAAGTTTGGAAGCAGATTCTCTTTTGTTACATGAAAGAGAAGTCAAAGTCAGGAGAATAATTTGACATAGCATAAATTTGGTCTCAGTTTGTGCAGGGAACAATGCTGTCTTTATGTTCCTTTGAAAGTCTGATCCTTATTTCTTGCTTCTTTATTTCCCTGGCTTTTAGCCTCTGAATTGATTTAGGATTTCACTCTTAATGTTTACAATAATATAAAAAAAAATTCTCCAACTTCTGAATCCCAATTGTTTGAACACAAAGTTTACATATTTCTGACTGTGAAAACTATTTTGCTGGAAACTTCTATTGCCCTTGAGATTCCAGTAAATATTGCCGTCTGTCTAATAGAAACTTCCAGAGATCTAGGTTCAAAGCAGGGGTGAAATCCAGCAGGTTCTGACAGGTTCTAGAAAACCGATAACGGAAATTTTGAGCAGTTCAGAGAACCGGCAAATACATCTCTGGCTGGCCCCAGAGTGGGGTGGGAATGGAGATTTTGCAATATCCTTTCCCCAGAGTGGGGAGGGAATGGGGATTTTGCAGTATCCTTCCCCTGGATAGGGATGGGAATGGTGATTTTGCAGTTTCCTTCCCTTGCCATGCCCACCAAGCCACACCCACAGAACCGGTAGTAAAAAAAATTGGATTTCACCACTGGTTTAAAGCATAAAATGTAATTTGGAGTGTTGTGTGGAGATGTCCCATAGCACATGCTGGGAAGACTTTCAACCAAATATGTCTTTTACTGGAACATTTGTTTAATGGCATCACGGAAGACTATTGTATGAGGAATTTGGTGACATATTTTGATTTTTTCCTTCGTATTAAGAAAATTCTAGAAATTTAGAGTTTATTCTGAGTTAACCTGTTTTTCATTCTTGCTTGATGAATAAGATACAAGGGTGGTGTCCAAGCGTTTGCAGTGTGACTACTATTAGGAGACAACCCAGGAGCAAAACACAGTACACAGAGACTTAGACATTTAACAGTGGTTTATATAAAAGATATACACAGAAATATACCTGGTTGGCAAATACCGTACAAGCAATCCATCTTCTTTTTAACTCTACACGGAGAACTCAGCAATGAACACCGGACACAAGGAGAGAGAATATGCCTTCTCCTGGCTGCCTTTATATATACCTCTTAAAGTGGTAAAAACTCTTGTGGAGTTGTGGTCTACAACTGGCAATACCAATGCTGATTCATCTTCATTGCATCAGCTTTACAGCTGGTCAGCTCTTAAATCTCAATACCTTAACAGGTGGGATAGCTTCACACAGCTGCAGAAAAACCTTAACATTATTTAGCTTTTCACTGTCTTATCAGTAACGTTCTCAGAACCCTCATTGTTATTCCAGGATTATGCACCATCCAATCAAGGTCAGGCCTTGGAGTCTCATTATCATGGAGCCAGGGTTATAAAGTGGTGGTGCCAAGCCTTAATAAAAATCCGAGTGTCCTCCAGTATAAGTTTGAATGCTCAGTGCTATATACCCTGGCCATATTGGGGGTCTCTCCACTGTTGTTACAGGGGCTTCAAACAGTTGAAAGGAATGCATCTTGCTTGAAATATTAGGGCTGTGATGGTGAACCTATGGCACGTGTGCCATAGGTGGCATGTGGAGCCATATCTGTGGGCAGGCGAGCATTGCCCTAGCTCAGCTCCAGCATGCATGTGCGTGCCAGCCAGCTGATTTTCGGGCCTTCCAGTCCCACTGGAAGTTGGGAAACGGGCTGTTTCCGATCTCCGAAGGGCGTCTGGGTGGGGTGGGCTGGGGAAGGCTGTTTTTGCCCTCCCCAGGCTCCAAGAAAGACTCTGGAGCCTCAGGAGGGTGAAAAATGGGCCTACTGGGCCCATCGGGCCATCACATGCCAAAAACGGGGGGAGTGGGGAGGGTGCCGCATGCACATTGAATTATGGGTGTGGGCACACGCACGGGCAATCTCCCTGTGCTCCCTCCGCTTTTGGCACATGGCGGCAAAAAGGTTAGCCATCATAGGATTAGGGTTTTTATGTTTCTGTTTACATCTGCCTGTGAAAACTATTAATAACACTTAGAATCTCCTTACATATTAGGTTGTTCAATGTCTCTAGATCCTCAAAGAACCAATTGTCTAGCACCTGGCCACTGCCTGACACTTGGCAGAACACCTTGTCAGCTGTGGAGGCACATAATGCAGCAGCTAGACTCCTGATGGGACACCTGGATAGATTAGAATAACACCTATTTTGAAGTAGCTACATTGATTGCCACTAGTCTTCTAATCCAAAGTACTGGTCATTATGTTTAAGGTCCTTTGTAGCATAACATTGGCGGTGGCCGGCGAGCATCAGTGGCGTCGGAACGGCTCCCCTTACTCCTCCCCCCATGCCCCGACTCTACCTGGGGCGTCTTCGGAGGCCTTGGAAGCCCTGGAGGTTCGGGGGTGTGTTGGGAGCCGGGATGCCTGGTGGCGCCGGAAGTGGCCGCGATGGAAGCGATGGTGGCTGCTCCTGGGTGAGGGCGATGGCGGCGGCGGTCAGCGCAGCAAGATGAAGGGGGGCAACCTGGACTCTTCCTGGCCTATTCTATCTAGACTGGAATGGGGATTTTGGGGGGTGGGTGGGTTAGGAGA